>SKCR01017706.1:0-237948 GCA_019454045.1 Zanthoxylum bungeanum
TGACGATTTTGAAATATCATAATGGTTTATGATTTCACTCAAAACGAAGTAATTCTTGTGTATATAAGGAGGTTAGTGGGAGAGGGCACTGACAATGAAATTCCCAAAAACAATTGGGAAAGCTTGGCTTTCATGGATATTCTTTCAATAGAAATTCTCCGTAGAATTCTGGGGAGTAACAACCTTTATTCAAGGAATAAAGATCTACTGGGATAGATCTGGAGTTGTTAACACTCTCTGGGAAATTGTACATTTAAAATGTACTTGTATTGGTGTCTCATACGCTTCGAGCATATGGAGTCACAATCGGGTCAATCCAAGTGATAGTCACTGGATTGAAGTTAAGAACATCTGTTAGTATCTCAGAGAACTAAAGATGCTATCTTAATCTATGGAGAAGGAGAACTTGAAGTGACTGGGATCACTGCTGCAAGTTTCAAACAGTTAAATACTGTGGTACTATAAAGTTTGAATAACGGGACAGTGAGCTGGAAATCTTCCGAGCAAGATAACTGTTGCCGAATAAACAACAAATGCGGATTATTGCTGCAGCTGAGGCAGCAATAGAAGCCATTTGGTCGAAAATAAATCTAATAAGATTAGATATAGTTCTGTTAGCGGCTGAGCTAGGCGTCAGCACAGGCTAAGGAATTAAAGGTCTCATCGACGATCCAGATATATACTTCGATATTCATCTGATTCGTTCGGATCATACATCATGGCGATGTGATGATCGTGTAAATCACGTTTGACGATAATCAAGCAAATCCGCTGACGAAAACCTTTCCTCAGCAATTTGAGCGAACCGTACATAGTTCGGGTGTGGGACACTTGAGTGACTGCTATGTGCCAAGTGGGAGATTATTGGACAAAATGACCCGTAGCGTCACTATTTGCACAGATCATTGTGTTGTTGTAGCAAATTAACTATGTGACAAGGAAATTGCATTCTCATCATTTGTGATTAGATCACCATAGATATATATAAGTGAAATGAGATCCCTATGATTAGTTCCTGGACTGAGAATGATATGAGAAAGTATCAGTCCCCGAAGGATTAATCATTAAATATCCCTAGCTGGAGTATTATCGAGACTGGACATCGATAATGCGGAATAGGCTAGTATTGCACTTGTGCACGTTGTGAGGGCACAACGGCATAGTTCTCATATATATAAGTGTTGGAGACTTATGCAAGTGCGATAGAAGGTCGTGTTTCACCGATGGTATGGGAAACAGCTTCGCTCTGGATAGACCCTTCGGAATCCCATTGGTATTATGACTATGTGTCTATGGGAGGCCGAAATCAAGGTAGGTGTGTATAGTCTTAACCTGAGACTTACATCGCTAATACTTACGATAATCGATAGACTTTGGTCTTGGTGGTACAGGCTTTAATCGGTTCTGCGTACGCCACTTCTGGGTTTATCAGAGAGTCGTAGTGTATTGGATGTGATGTCAAGACGGAAGTATCACTCCAGTCATAGTGGAGATGATGTCACGCAGGATACGGTATTAGTGCTCTTAAGTGCTGCGCGGCCATCGGGATATTATGACAAGGTCATGTATATCCGATTATAAGAGACTAGTTACCAGACATCCGACATGTGCTTCGTACGGGGCAGACACTTATCAGCCCTAGGCCTAGCACGTGACTATCCGATACTGGGCCATATACACATACAATGGTATACTACGCTTGATACAGATCTTAATATTCTTATAAGAATATGACCGGAGAATTAGGTAGACTTGGTGCTTTGCTAGAAGCCAACCTTGTCTTGTAAATCGGTAGAACGTAGTACTTGGTACTCACGGTTCGGATAGTCCGATGACCGATTTGACTGCCAACATATCCGGGGATCTCATGGGTCGCTTCCCAAAGATTCACCGATGACGTATGACTCGCACTTATATTAATCTTGGATTAATATGATGAGAGAGAGAATTAATCTGGGATTAATTTCGGAGACACTTTATCTAGGATAAAATATCAATTGAAGAGAGAGAAACATTGATTGGAATTAATCGAGGAATTAATATATTTGATATATTAAACGAAATTAGATTTCGACGCGGAATTAAAATTAGATTTTAATTCGTTAGCGACGTGAATAGTGATTTCGCTAGGCGTAATTATTTAATTCTCGTCGCGACGGAAATGCGTTAATTCGGAATTAGCGAAACCGAGCCCGAAAGTGTTTGTGGACACATTCGTATTTTGAAACGGGTGGAATCCGCAAATCACATCGCGATATCTCATTACTTGACTCGAATAGATGATGGATGTATCTAGTCACCTTTATGGATGATATATTGTCTCTATTCTCAATGTGAGATAATGATGGCATTTAATGATTTTTTGGAGGGAAAAAGCTTTACACGTTTTTGGAGAGTTTTTTATCTAAAAAAAAAATTCATTTTGGTATATCATGCATCATTATTTCTTTTCTTTTCTTGACTCACGGTTTTAGAAAAAAACAAAACAAACAAGAAAATTAAAAAGTCTCTCACTCTCTCCTCTTCTTCTCCTCTATTCTCTCACGCCCGCCATTTTCTGGTTTCAAGAGGCAGTGAACTGCCGAACAAAATAAAAGAAAATGGAGGGAAGCAAGTGTGTTTTGTGGCAAAACAAGAGTGCTAGCACACTCCGGGATCATGCTAAGGTGATAAGGGAAGTATATCCATGAGCATGGAACGTTTTGATGAAGCTTGGAGCTCGTTTTTCTTGATCAAAGTGGCGCAAAACAGAAGCACAAACTGCTGCAGTTCACGCACATGAGCAGTGGGCAGTGAGCAGAATTTCAGTTCGTTTTTGTTGCCAAATCGTCTCTCAACCGCTCGATGTAAGTATTCCACACTTCCGTCGTTGTATTCGCTTATGATTCATGCTTGAGTTTTGATCTTGGGACCTCTAGAAACTCCAACAAAATTAACTATGTGACATGGAATTGCTATTTTATCATTTTGTAATTAGATTACTTGAATATATAAATGATAAGTCCTTATGATTAGTTCCGGATTAAAAGATATGAGACAATATCAATCCACTAAGGTTTAATTCATTAAATATCCATAGTCGTAGTATTATCGACACATGACATCGATAATGCGGAATAGAATAATATTGCACGTGTGCGCGTTGTGGGAGCATAACGGCATAATTCTCATATATTTAAGTATTGGATACTTATGCAAGTGTGATAGGAGGTTGTGTTTATCGATGGTACGTGAACAGCTTCGCTCTGGATAGACCCCTCGGAATCCCATTGGTAGTATGACTATGTGTTATGGGAATCCGATTCATGGTATGTGTATTTGGTCTTAACCTGAGACATGCATCGATAATACTTGCGACAATCAATACGCTTTGGTTTTGGTCGTCCGAGACTTTAACAGGTTATGTGTACGCCTCTTCTGGGTTTATTGAGAATCGTTGTGTATTGGGTGTGATGTCAAGACGGAAGTATCACTTCAGTCATATGGAGATGATGATCACGGATGGATACAAAACTGGTTCTCTATTATGTTGCAACTATCGGGATAATATGACAAGGTCATGATTATCCGATTATAGAGACTAGTTTTTTGTGATCCGATATATGTTTCGTATGGGGCAGACACTATTCCAGCCCCAGGCCTTGGATGTGACATCAGATACTGGATCGCAATACATAATACTACTACGTATACGTCTGACAAATATTATATATTCCTTAAAGAATATTTCTGGAGAATTGGGTAAGCACGGTGCTTTGCTAGAAGCCAACCATGTCTTGTAAATCGGTAAGAATGTGGTACTGGGTACACACGTATTTGGATAGTCCGACGACCGGATTTACTGCCAACATATCCAGGGATCTCATGGGTCGCTTCCCGAAGATTCACCGATGACGTATAAGTCGAACATAATTAATCTGGGATTAATTATAAGAGAGAGAAAATTAATCTAGGATTAATTACGGTGACAATTTATCTAGGATAAATTTCAATTAATAGAGAGAGAACGATTAATTTGCAATTAATCGATTTAATAATATATTCGATATATTAAAAGAAATTAGATTTCAAAGTGGAATTAAAATTGGATTTTAATTCGGGCGAACGAATAAATTTAGAATTAATTCGCGAGCGACTTTCGTAATAATTTTGTGAGGGATTATTATTTAATTAAATTTGATTTAAATAAGTCGCAACGGAAAATTCATTAATTCGGAATTAAACAAACCCGAGCCCGGAATGTGTTAGCGGGCCCACTCGAATTTTGAATTTCAAAGTGGGGCCCACCAACTTACATCAAATGTCTACTTCAGTGATGGAAGTCATTGTTGGACAATTATGACCCATAGCATCACTATTTGTACAGAACATGGTGTTGTTGTACAAATTAACTATGTGACAAAGGAAATTGCTCTTTTATCATTTGTAATTGGATTACCAAGATACATAAATGATAAAAGTCCATATGATTATTTCCGAATTAATAAGATATGATACAGTATTAATCCACTAAGGTTTAATCATTAAAACATCCCTAGTCGTAGTATTATCGAGATTGGACATCGATAATACGTAATAGACTAGTATTGCACTTGTGCGCGTTGTGGGAGCATAACAGCATAGTTCTCATATATTTAAGTATTGGATACTTATACAAGTGTAATAGGAGGTTGTGTTTACCGATGGTACGGAAACAGCTTCGCTCTGGATAGACCCCTCGGAATTCCATTGGTAGTATGACTATGTGTCCATGGAAGTCTGAATCAGGGTAGGTGTATTTGGTCTTAACCTGAGACTTACATCGCTAATACTTGCGACAATCAATATACTTTGGTTTTGGTCGTCCAGGGCTTTAAAAGGTTTTGTGTACGTCTCTTCTGGGTATATTGAGAATCGTAGTGTATTGGGTGTGATGTCAAGATGGAAGTATCACTTCAGTCATATGGAGATGATAGTCACGTAGGATACGGAACTAGTACTCTTTTATGCTGCAGCTATCGGGATAATATGACTAGGTCATGTTTATCCGATTATAGAGACTAGTTACCAGAGATCTGATATGTACTTCGTACGGGGCAGACACAATTCCAGCCTCAGGCCTAGCATGTGACATCTGATATTGGATCGCAATACACAATACTACGTATACTACGCCTGATACATATTACATATTCCTTTAAGAATATTTCTAGAGAATTGGGTAGGCACAGTGCTTTGCTAGAAGCCAACCATGTCTTGTAAATCGATAAAAATGTAGTACTAGGTACGTACGTGTTCGGATAGTCCGACGACCGAATTTACTGCCAATATATACAGGGATCTCATGAGTCGCTTCCCGAAGATTCACCAATGACATATGACTCGGATATAATTAATCTGGGATTAATTATAAGAGAGAGAAAATTAATCTATGATTAATTGAGGAGATTTTTTCTCTGGGATAAAATACTATTTAAAGAGAGAGAACGATTAATTTGGAATTAATCGATAAAATAATATATTCGATATATTAAACGAAATTAGATTTCGACGAGGAATTAAAATTAGATTTTAATTCGGGCTAATGAGTTAGTTTGGAATTATTCGCTAGCGACGTGAATAGTAATTTTACTAGGCATAATTATTTAATTAAATTTGATTTAATTACGTCACAATGGAAAATTCGTTAATTCGAAATTAGCGAATCTGAGCCCGGGAGTGTTTGCGGGACCACTCGCATTTTGAATCAAGTGCGGCCTATAAGTCACATCACGCGTCACATCATTAGTTATTCTTGTGATGTAAGTCACATCAACTTTGAGTGATGTGATGCATGTCACTTTTGTGATTGATGGGAGTTGTTGAAAGGCTTTAATGCCTTGTACCATTTTTGGAAGTGGTAATTGGTATTTGTTTTTTGAAATCAAAACATACAACACTTCCTCTTCTCCTCTCTCCCTCTCACGGCACTTGGTGCCATTTTTCTCTCTAATTCTCTCCTTGGCCGAGAGACAAAAAGAAACTAATGGAAGATTTGTAGCACACTTAATGAGTCATTCAAAGGTGATAGGGAAACCTATTCATGAGCATTGAATCATTCACAAAGCTTGAAGCTTGAAGAACACAACAAATGGACCTTGGCCGAAACACACAAGGAAGAAAAGCTTGGAGCAGAATTTTTTGTTTTCCTCGCATTCTAAAAGCCGATCAAAGTGAGTATTTCCGCTACTTTACTTTTTGTATTCGCACATTTCATTGCTTAATTGATCTTGGTTTGACCTAGAAAACCCAACAATGGTACCAGAGCGATTATTAAGCATGAAATTGAATTAGGGTAAAATTTGGGTAAAATTGATTTTAGCATGATTTGATAAAATTGATTGTTTGAGTATGCTTGAATGATGATAACTTAGAGTTATTCATGATCAATTTGATGAAAATTGAATTGGATTATTTTTTCCCCAAAAATTTGGCTTGGCCGAATGTAACTAGTGCCCTAATGTCATGGTATTTTTTGTTCTTTTGATCATTGGATGAGTTTAAAGACTTGGGATAAATTGATTAATGATTTAATTGGATTGAAATCGAAATCGGTTCAAAAATCCCTAAATGTCGTGACCTAGTAAGCATGAAATGAGATGATTTTTTGATTCAATAATGTTGGACATGTGTTGATGATGATTAGCATGATTAATTATGTAAATTGATATTTTGGAAATGTTAATTTGACTAATTAATTATGGCTAATGCACTTTAGTTAATTGAATTATAATATTTGGAATATTGGAATTTAATTAGTTGGGCTAAATTTGGAATTGGGCTAATAATGTTGTATTTGGGCTTAATGGGCTTGGTTGGGCCAAGTTTGGTTTTGGTTAATTGGTTGGATCCAATTGGGCCTAAAACTATTACCATAAAGTCCAAATATAATAAAATGGGCCTTTAATGTTTAATTGGGCCTAAAGTGATTTCTGGCAAATGGCGATTCCTTATTGGGCTTTGGTTTACCAAAGTCCCTGCCTTATAAATTAATTGAAAGCCCATTGGACTTTAATTAAATTGACATGGATGTTAAATTGGGCTTTGAGACCCGTTAAGATTAGATTTAGAATCTAAGTCGCAAAGGCTCATTAATAAAGTGTAATTATTTAATTTGAAATTAAATAATAAGAATTAGTATTGAATACAAATTAAATTGGATTTAATGTTGTAGTTTGATATAATTCAAGAATTCGTACTTTGAGTACTTATTCTTAAACGAGTTGGACTCACGCAAATCAAATCGTTGTTTGAACATTGGATGGTCATTAATTTCAGATTAATTAATTGGATTAGATTGACTGATAACATGCTTTGTGTGAATACATGAATGTGATGTATGAATAATATATATCGGATGGATATTAGATGGGTGAGGGCAATTTTGGAAATTATTGTAATAAATTTAGAATTATAAATTGGACCTGGCGTGTCCAGCCTATTACCTCTTGATTCTTTGTATTTCTCTTCTCACATATTCCCCTCAATGTAAATGAGGTTTCTTTAGAAGTGTTATGTAATTGGGTAGAAGTAAGATTTGTGCTAGCGGGAGAGAGGAAAGTGAGAGATTTGTTCTAGGAACAAAATATTTTAAATATCCATCCGCATATCATTATTAATTTGTTTACCGCGCCTTATTATGCTTTTAGAATGCATGTTTAAGGGTGTATGATGAGACCTAATCAAAGATAATTAATTGGTTGCCAATTACACAAAAAACCCTCAACAAATATTAAGCGTTTTTCCTTCCATTGAATGATTCATTCTCAAGATCCAAGATTGGCACTGGTTTGTTGGCCAAAGTCAAGACCTTTGTTCATCGCAGATGTGTTTGAATCATGAAGGCTTTGTTCCATATCACATGTCTTGTCCAAGTTTTGATTTGTTGGCCAAAGTCAATATCATTTATTGTCCATCGACATCGATTACCAAGCTTTCCAAGGTCAATGGGTCCCGCTTAACTGGAATCATTAAGTTTGTTGTGCCAAAGCCAAGGCTTAGTTGATTCAGAGAAAAAAGGTTAGGGAATATATTGGATATATTGGCATATATAAGATTTATGTTTCGGACTTGGATGTCCACCTACTGGATATAGGAATTGGATGAGATCCAATTGATCTTAGAGATCTACCTAGTTAAATATCATATAATTTGTTGGCCAAAGTAAAGGTTGTGTGTTATTTAACGGGATCATAGCCCACTAGGAAACAAGGTTTCCTGAGTACTCAACAGAGGGTTAGAGGCTCGCCGAAAAATAGTGGGAGGCAAGTATTAAATTTGCAATTTCGTTTAGATACTTGCCAATACGCGCTCATTTCAATTTTTCATCATAATTTAAATATACATTAGTTGGACTAATATTTAATGGTTGTTTTAATTAAACAGTTGGAATGTATTCAAACTACTTCAAATTATAATTGATTATATAACTGGATTATAGTAAACAATATATTTGAATTTAACCAATCAAATTATAGTTGATTATATAGTTAGACTATAGTAATCATTATATTCAATAGTACCCGAAATCGTTGATTGCATAGTTGGACTGCAGGAGAGACTCTATTACCGGTATCTCATCTCTGATGAGATACCTCTTACTCGTATACTCATTACACTCGTATACTCGTATTACCGGTATCTCCTGTAGGAGATACCTTCCTGCAGTGCACTGAACTCGTATCTATGAAATACTCGTAGTGCACTGCAGTGCACCTATTACCAGTATCTCATCTATGATGAGATACCCTATTACTAGTCTCTCCTGCAGGAAGGTATCTCCTACAGGAGATACCGGTAATACGAGTATACGAGTGTAATGAGTATACGAGTAAGAGGTATCTCATCAGAGATGAGATACCGGTAATAGAGTCTCTCCTGCAGGAGAGACTAGGAGAGACTCTATTACCGGTATCTCATCTTACTAGTCTCTCCTGCAGGAGAGACTCTATTACCGGTATCTCATCTCTGATGAGATACCTCTTACTCGTATACTCATTACACTCGTATACTCGTATTACCGGTATCTCCTGTAGGAGATACCTTCCTGCAGTGCACTGAACTCGTATCTATGAGATACTGGTAGTGCACTGCAGTGCACCTATTACCAGTATCTCATCTATGATGAGATACCCTAGGAGATACCTTCCTGCAGTGCACTGAACTCGTATCTATGAGATACTCGTAGTGCACTGCAGTGCACCTATTACCAGTATCTCATCTATGATGAGATACCCTATTACTAGTCTCTCCTGCAGGAGAGACTCTATTACCGGTATCTCGAGTGTAATGAGTATACGAGTAAGAGGTATCTCATCAGAGATGAGATACCGGTAATAGAGTCTCTCCTGCAGGAGAGACTAGTAATAGGGTATCTCATCATAGATGAGATACTGGTAATAGGTGCACTGCAGTGCACTACGAGTATCTCATAGATACGAGTTTAGTGCACTGCAGGAAGGTATCTCCTACAGGAGATACCGGTAATACGAGCATACGAGTGTAATGAGTATACGAGTAAGAGGTATCTCATCAGAGATGAGATACCGGTAATAGAGTCTCTCCTGCAGGAGAGACTAGTAATAGGGTATCTCACTAAGAAGTTACTCTATTTGATAGAGAAACCTCTTGGGCTTGAGCCCGGAGTTGAGTAAATAATGGAGCATGAGTTTTGGAAGACTCATGATGATGACAACTTTAGTGCTCAATCCTTTATGCTAGATGCAATGACACTTTAATTTCGTTGTCAAAATTAAGGATTAGATCATTGTACCATGATGATGAAATTAAAGATCTTCATAGATTTATTCTTAAATCTTAGAAGTACAAATTGTAAAAGAAGCTCTTTTTCTCACGTATGTCATAGGGTACATCTGTCAAGCACTAGGTGTCACAGATGATTGCTGACACCGATCAGCTAGTTTAGCTGGGCATTACCTACGTGGCCGAGACTACCAAAGATTTGATCTTATAGTCTCTACCCGAAAGCTGGGGCAGGTTCATTATGAACCAAGAGTAAACTCTTGGAGAGTTGAAGGCTATGCTCAAGGAGGCAGAGCCAGAGCTTCTAAAAGGGGCAAAGGCAAAATCATTACAGTCTTCTGGGAAGACAAAGGACATATCGCAAGATGTCTGCCTAAACTGTGGCAAACGAGGTAACTGGAAGCGTGACTACCGTATGGACAAGACAGACGTGAAGGAAGAGAAGACGGGCAAGGCTCCGATTTCAAGTAAGTTTTTCATAAACATGTTCACTATTAGTTTCAAAATTGGATTTTGATACTAGATGTGGTACATAAATATGTACTGATGTGCATAATCTGCTGATTAGCAGGATACTGACTTCAGTTGAGATTGATCTGCGAATCGAAAACGGGACGTGAGTCCCTATTTTAACCGTAGAAACCTAAGTTTAGGAACTGCCCTTCGCGTGTGTACTTAAATTAGGAAATTGTTAAAATGTACCTAGTTTGAGTACAAACATTATCTCTATATCAAAGTTTAATCTGTTACGGATATACCTTTATATTCTAGAATACTAAATGTTTTATTTTATAAAGATGATATTGAGATAATCACATTAGATGTGAATAACAGTATTTATATTTAGAATATAAATGAATCTCTAACGTATGGCATGACAAACAAATAGCTCAAACTGAATTAATCAGATGAGACTTATTTGTGGCATTGTTGTCTGGGACATATTAAACAAGACTCGTATATCCACACTTTTGAAGAGTGGATACTAGGACGGATTTGATCATATTCAAATGATGTCTACGATTCTAGTTTATTAGGCAAAATGCCTAAAACACCTTTTACTTGGTAAAAGTGTAAGTGCCACCGATCTGTTAACCCTCGTTCATAGTGACGTAAGTGGGCCCATATCTAGCTAGGCTAGAGGTGGATATGAAAACTTCGTAACCTTCACGGATGTGGCATCGCGTTATGGTTATGTGTTTCTTGTGAAACATAAATCGAAAACTTTTGATAAATTCAAAGAGTTTCGACACGAAGTATAAAAACAGATCTGCAAGAGTATTAGAACATCACAATTGGACCGTGATGGAAATACTTAAGCAATAAATTTCTCGAATATTTGAAAGAGTATATTATCTTTCATAGTGGACTCCTCTCGGAACACCTCAATTTGATGGTGTGTCTGAACAGAGAAATCGAACCTTGTTGGACATAGTAAGGTTAATTATGAGTCGCTCTGAGCTACCATTTTCCTTCAAGGGATACACATTAAACAGTGCAAAACTTATTTTGAATAAGGTTCCATGAAAATCTGTTAGACAGATTCCATATTAGATATGGACAGGAAAGAAATCGGTATTTCTCATTCCTGATGATTTGGGTATGCCGGGCATATGTTTGGATGATACCAAACAAAAAACCCAAATCGGATAAGTGCCTAAATTGTAGGTTATCATAGGGTAACCAAAGTATAGTACTTATACAACTCACAAGAGAACAATTTAATTGTTGCTCTCCATGCGGTTTTCCTAATCGGAATACCTATATGCAGTGGTAAATGGGAGGAAAGTAAAACTCGATGAAAATCGGAGTAATACTGTTCAAGGCACCGAGTCCTTAATGGAACACAAATAGTTCATCAGTGATGAAACTATACCAATAATCTTCAAATACACAAGAACCGCGCAAGTCAGAGAGAGTCTGAAAACAACCTGGGAGTTATGGGTTTCTGATCTCACCTCGTAAAAATGTCAATCTTATTGAGGAAGACAAACCGACTACATATGAGGAAGGGATACAAGGTATCGACTCCCTATTATGGCAAAGTGCCATGATGTCCGAAATAGATTCCATGTATACCAACTAAGTTTGGACACTAGTTGATGTACCGGAAGGCATTGTGCCTATTGGTACTATATAAGTCTTCAAGGAAGATAGACATGGATAGCAACATACCAATGTACAAAGCTAGGCTTGTAGCGAAAAGGTATCGTTATCAACATTGTGTTGATTACGACGAAACCTTTTACTTGTTGGCATGGTTAAATCCATTGGATAATGCTTGCTAATTCTGCATGTTTCATTTATGAAATATGGCAGCTGAACGTCAAAATCGATTTTCCTTAAACGGAAACCTTTTGGAGGATGTTTACAACATTCTAACGGTTTTGTCGTACCAAAACATGAAAACAAGGTTTGCAAGTTAATTCGATCCATTTATGGATTGAAGCAAGCATTGCGTTCTTGGAACTATCATTTTGATGTAATCATAATGGTATATGATTTAGTTCAAAACGAAAATGATTCTTGTGTATATAAAGAGGTTAGTGGGAGCGCACTGACAATGATTTTCCTAAATAATGATGATATATCATTTCTTGGAAATGATATTCCCAATAATACAATCGGTGAAAGATTGGCTTTCATGAAAATTCTCCGTAGAATACTTGGGAGAGACAACCTTTATTCTAGGAATAAGGATCTACTAGGATAGATC
This sequence comes from Zanthoxylum bungeanum, assembly GCA_019454045.1. Lineage (NCBI taxonomy): Eukaryota > Viridiplantae > Streptophyta > Magnoliopsida > Sapindales > Rutaceae > Zanthoxylum > Zanthoxylum bungeanum. Next base: position 12,497 of record SKCR01017706.1, read on the forward strand.
TAAAAGTTGTTGGCACTCTCCGAGAACTCGTACATTGAAAGATATGTACGCGACCTGGTGTCTCATATGCTTTGAGCATATGGAGTCACAATCAAGCCAATCCTAGTGATAGTCACTGGATTGATGTTAAGAACATCCTTAAGTATCTTAGATGAATTAAGGATGCTTTCTTAAACTATAGAGAATGAGAACTTGAAGTGACCGGGTTCACTGTTGCAAGTTTCTTAACCAATAAAAACGACTATAAGTCGCAATAAGGATACTATATAGTTTGAATAACGGAACAGTGAGTTGGAAATCTTCCAAATAAGATATTGTTGCCGAATAAACAATAAAAGCGGAATATTGATGCAGCTGAGGCAGCAATAGAAGCAATTTTGGATCTATATAATCCTAATTGGATTAGGAGTAGTTCTGTTAGCAGCTGAGCTAGGCTACAGCACAGGCTAAAGAATTAATGGTCTCATCAACGATCCAAATATATACTTCAATTATTTCATCTGATTCTTCGGATCATACATCGTGGCGATGTGATGATCGAATAAATCGCATCAGATGACAACCATGCAAATCCGCTGACGAAAGCCCGTTTCTCAGCAGAAATTGAGCGACCCGTACATAGTTCAAGTATAGGATACTTGAGTGATTGGCTATAGGCCAAGTGGGAGATTGTTGGACAATTATGACCCATAGCATCACTATTTGTACAGATTGTTTGTTGTTGTACAAATTAACTATGTGACAAAGGAAATTGCTCTTTTATCATTTGTAATTGGATTACCGGGATATATAAATGATAAAAGTCCATATGATTAGTTCCGGATTAATAAGATATGAGATAGTATTAATCCACTAAGGTTTAATCATTAAAACATGCCTAGTCGTAGTATTATCGAGATTGGACATCGATAATGCGGAATAAACTAGTATTGCACTTGTGCGCGTTGTGGGAGCATAACGGTATAGTTCTCATATATTTAAGTATTGGATACTTATGCAACTGTGATAGGAGGTTGAGTTTACGCCTCTTCTGGGTATATTGAGAATCGTAGTGTATTGGGTGTGATGTCAAGATGGAAGTATCACTTCAGTCTTATGGATTGATGTTAAGAAAATCCTTAAGTATCTTAGATGAACTAAGGATGTTTTCTTAAGCTTTGGAGAATGAGAACTTGAAGTGACTGGGTTCACCGTTGCAAGTTTCCAAACCGACAAAAACGACTATAAGTCGTAATAAGGGGTACTATATAGTTTGAATTACGGAACAGTGAGCTGGAAACTTCCAAGCAAGATACTGTTGCCGAATAAACAACAAAAGCGGAATATTGCTGCAGCTGAGGCAGCAATAGAAGAACTTTGGATCTAAATAATCCTAATTGCATTAGGAGTAGTTCTGTTAGCAGCTGAGCTAGGCTACAGCACAAGATAAAGAATTAATGGTCTCATCAACGATCCAAATATATACTTCAACTATTCATCTGATTCGTTCGGATCATACATCGTGGCGATGTGATGATCAAATAAATCGCATCAGATGTTACCTTTACAAGTCCGCTGACGAAAGCAGTTTCTCAGCAGAAGTTTGAGCGACCCGTACATAGTTCAAGTGTAGGACACTAAAGTGATTGGCTATAGGCCAAGTGGGAGATTGTTGGACAATTATGACCCATAGCATCACTATTTGTACAGAACATGGTGTTGTTGTACAAATTAACTATGTGACAAAGGAAATTGCTCTTTTATTATTTGTAATTGGATTACCGGGATATATAAATGATAAAAGTCCATATGATTAGTTCCGGATTAATAAGATATGAGATAGTATTAATCCACTAAGGTTTAATCATTAAAACATCCCTAGTCGTAGTATTATCGAGATTGGACATCGATAATGCGGAATAAACTAGTATTGCACTTGTGCGCGTTGTGGGAGAATAACGGTATAGTTTCTCATATATTTAAGTATTGGATACTATGCAACTGTGATAGGAGGTTGAGTTTACGCCTCTTCTGGGTATATTGAGAATCGTAGTGTATTGGGTGTGATGTTAAGATGGAAGTATCACTTCAGTCATATGGATTGATGTTAAGAAAATCCTTAAGTATCTTAGATGAACTAAGGATGTTTTCTTAAGCTTTGGAGAATGAGAACTTGAAGTGACTGGGTTCACCGTTGCAAGTTTCCAAACCGACAAAAACGACTATAAGTCGTAATAAGGGGTACTATATAGTTTGAATTACGGAACAGTGAGCTGGAACTTCCAAGCAAGATACTGTTGCCGAATAAACAACAAAAGCGGAATATTGCTGTAGCTGAGGCAGCAATAGAAGCACTTTGGATCTAAATAATCCTAATTGCATTAGGAGTAGTTCTGTTAGCAGCTAGCTAGGCTACAACACAAGATAAAGAATTAATGGTCTCATCAACGATCCAAGTATATACTTCAACTATTCATCTGATTCGTTCGGATCATACATCGTGGCGATGTGATGATCAAATAAATCGCATCAGATGTTACCTTTGCAAGCCGCTGACGAAAGCAGTTTCTCAGCAGAATTTTGAGCGACCCGTACATAGTTCAAGTGTAGGACACTTGAGTGATTGGCTATAGGCCAAGTGGGAGATTGTTGGACAATTATGACCCATAGCATCACTATTTGTACAGAACATGGTGTTGTTGTACAAATTAACTATGTGACAAAGGAAATTGCTCTTTTATCATTTGTAATTGGATTACCAAGATACATAAATGATAAAAGTCCATATGATTAGTTCGGGATTAATAAGATATGAGACAATATTAATCCACTAAAGTTTAATCATTAAAACATTCTAGTAGTCGTAGTATTATCGAGATTGGACATCGATAATGCGGAATAGACTAGTATTGCACTTGTGCGCGTTGTGTTTACCGATGGTACGGAAACAGCTTCGCTCTGGATAGACCCCTCATAATTCCATTGGTAGTATGACTATGTGTCTATGTAATTCCGAATCAGGGTAGGTGTATTTGGTCTTAACCTGAGACTTACATCGCTAATACTTGCGACAATCAATATACTTTGGTTTTGGTCATCCAGGGCTTTAACAGGTTCTGTTTACGCCTCTTCTGGGTATATTGAGAATCGTAGTGTATTGGGTGTGATGTCAAGATTGAAGTACCACTTCAGTCATATGGGGATGATGGTCACGTAGGATACGAAACTAGTACTCTCTTATGCTGCAGCTATCGGGATAATATGACTAGGTCATGTTTATCCGATTATAGAGACTAGTTACCAGAGATCCGATATGTGCTTCGTACGGGGCAGACACAATTCCAGCCCCAGGCCTAACATGTGACATTTGATACTGGATCGCAATACGCAATACTACGTATATTACGCCTGATACAGATTACATATTCCTTTAAGAATATTTCTGGAGAATTGGGTAGGCACAGTGCTTTGCTAGAAGCCAACCATGTCTTGTAAATCGGTAAAAATGTAGTACTAGGTACGTACGTGTTCAGATAGTCCGACGACCGGATTTACTGCCAACATATCCAGGGATCTCATGTGTCGCTTCCCAAAGATTCACCGATGACGTATGACTCGGATATAATTAATCTAGGATTAATTATAAGAGAGAAAAAATTAATCTAGGATTAATTGCGGAGATATTTATCTGGGATAAAATACTATTGAAGAGAGAGAACGATTAATTTGGAATTATCGATTAAATAATATATTCGATATATTAAACTAAATTAGATTTCGACGCGGAATTAAAATTGGATTTTAATTCGGGCTAACGAGTTAATTTAGAATTAATTCGCTAGCGATGTGAATAGTAATTTTACTAGGCATAATTATTTAATTAAATTTGATTTAATTACGTCACAACGGAAAATTCATTAATTCGGAATTAGCGAATCCGAGCCCGGGAGTGTTTGCGGGACCACTCACATTTTGAATCAAGTGGGGCCCATAAGTCACATCACGCGTCACATCATTAGTCATTCTTGTGATGTGATGCATGTCACTTTTGTGATTGATGGGAGTTGTTGAAAGGCTTTAATGCCATGTACCATTTTGGAAGTGGTAATTGGTATTTGTTTTTTGAAATCAAAACATACAACACTTCCTCTTATCCTCTCTCCCTCTCACGGCACTTGGTGCCATTTTTCTCTCTAATTCTCTCCTTGGCCGAGAGACAAAAAGAAACTAATGGAAGATTTGTAGCAAATTTTTCATGGTGCTAGCACACTTAAAAAGTCATTCAAAGGTGAAGGGGAAACCTATTCATGAGCATGGAATCATTCACAAAGCTTGGAGCTTGAAGATCACAACAAAGGGACCTTGGCCGAAACACACAAGGAAGAAGAAAAGCTTGGAGCAGAATTTTTTGTTGTCTTCGCATCGCAAAAGCCGATCAAAGTGAGTATTTCCGCTACTTTACTTTGTTGTATTCACACATTTCATTGCTTAATTGATCTTGGTTTGCCTAGAAAACCCAACAGTCTTGTCACCTTTTTGTGATTGACATCTAGTCACTTTTTGGTGATGGAAGTGGTTGAATACATTAATTGTATTTTCCCTCCAAACCACTTTATCTTTTTGGAATAGATATACACCATTTTGTACGTTTGAATTTTGGTAATTCTTTTAGAAACAAATACAAAAGAAAAACACAGAGCTCTCTTTCCTTTCTCCCTTGGCCGAAAACTTCAAAGTTCTCCTCCATTGATTTTGCTTCAAAATCAAATCTTGCTAGCATATCAAAGAGTCTACAAAGGTGATAGGGAAACATCCTTTGAGTTTGGAATTCATTCACCAAGCTTGGAGCTCAACATACAATCAAAGAGAGGAGCTTGGAGCACTTCCAAAGGAGACAAAAATTTTGTTATCAACACATCCACATAACCGAGCATTGTAAGTGTTTTCTGCTATCTTACTTTGTTTATTCACACATGTTTTGCTTAAATGATCCTCGACATGTTCTTAGAGAACCCAAAACCACGATCTTCCTTGAGGATATATAACCCTTTAATAGATTTAGATTTCCTTACAGGATAGGAATATACCTGTCGGGCGCGAGGGTAGCCATAATTGGAACTTAATCTTAATGAATTCAGATAACTTGGTTGACATAGGAATATGATTAATTAAGTTACACTGGGTATTTGTATCTGACCATCGGAAGAGGCTTTTGCATAATTTCGTGTTCCAGGTTAATAAACTGATATATTACACAAACGTAAAATAACCACTTCATCTTTAAAAAGATTTTGGAAGGATTCACAACCCTTGATAGTTTCTTAATATTGAATTTCACTTAATTTACTTTTGAGCCATTTTATTTACTTTTTTTAAAATGTAAAGTCACCATTCAAGTCACCATCCAATCAAACAATCAATCCATTAGATACTCGTAAAAATTTTTCTTCATAAATAATAGCTTCGGTATTAAGTGTTAGGAAATCTCTAAGTCCTGAGGATCGATTATCAAGCATAAAACAACATGTAAATACATCAAGGAGGTGCAGAATACTCACAATGATCTGTTGAGCGATGCGATAAAGAACAAAACTCTCCAAGATCCCTCATAGAGTAGCTCGGCAGTGGGCTGTTTTGAAGTCCTTAAAAAATTCTGCCATGGATCATCTTCCAAGCTGCAAGCTTTCGTGATGTGATTCCAAGCTCACGGGTAGGTTTCCCCATCACCTTAGGATGACTCCATTGTGTGCTAGCACTCTTGATTTTGCCACAAAATCATCACCTTGCTCCTTCATGGCTCACGGTTTTCAACCAGAAAACATAAGAAGAACAGCCCACTTTGGGCGTGAATGGGAGGAAGAAGGAAGAGAGAGAGTGTTGTGTTGGTTGTTCAAAAATTAGTTAATGATTTTCTAAAAATCAAATACATAAATTGCTTTCCAAAAGTCAATCCATAAATGCCTTCAACCACCACTCCAACTATTCACATCACTCAATCAATCAAATGACAAATTGTCACATCACTCAAAGTGACTAATGATTTGACGCTTGATGCGACTAGCGATTTGACTCTTGATGTGACTTGCGGGCAGCATTCGAATTTGAAATGTGAATGCGCTCGCAAACACTCCCGGGCTCGGGTTCGCTAATTCCAATTAACGAATTTTTCGTTGCGACGTAATTAATTAATTATGCCTAGCAAAATCACTATTCACATCGCTAACGAATTATTCTAAATCAACTCGTTCGCCCGAATTAAAATCTAATTTCAATTACGTGTCGAAATCCAATTTCGTATAATGTATCGAATATATTATTTTATCGATTAATTACAAATTAATCGTTCTCTCTCTTTAATTAATATTTTATCCCAGATAAAATATCTCTGTAATTAATCCCAGATTAATTTTCTCTCTCTTTAATTAATCCCAGATTAATAAAGTGCGAGTCATACGTCATTGGTGAATCTTCGGGAAGCAACCCATGAGATCCTCGGATATGTTGGCAGTAAATATGGTCGTCGGACTATCCGAACACGTAAGTACCTAGTACTACGTTTGTACCGATTTACAAGACAAGGTTGGCTTCTAGCAATGCGCCATCCCTACCCAATTCTCCAGAAATATCCTTACAGGAATATGTGATCTATATCAGGCGTAGTATACATAGTATTGCGTATTTCGATCCAGTATCGGGTGTCACGTGCTAGACCTGGGGTTGGAATTGTGTCTGCCTCGTACGAATCACATATTGGATCTCTGGTAACTAGTCTCTATAATCGGATAAACATGACCTAGTCATAATATCCCGATAGCTGTAGCATATAAGAGAACCAGTCCCGTATCCTACGTGACCATCATCTCCACTATGACTGGAGTGATACTTCCGTCTCGACATCACACCCAACACACTACGATTCTCAATATACACAGCAGAGGCGTACACTAGGGGTTTTTTCCGGGTCGGGCCGGGCTTGGGCCCGGGCATTTTTTTTGGGCCCGAATTTTTAAAAAAAAAAATTAAAAATTAAAAATTATAAATATAAAATATATTTACACACTATATACAAAGACAATTCATAAATAAATCACAAGTTTCATTGATAAATTAACAATTTAAATGTTAAAAATAAATAAAATGATACAAACATATTAAATATATATATATATATGTTTTTTTTTATTAATTTTGGCCCGGGCCAAAATAGGAAAGCCCGGCCCGGGCCCGGGCTTTTTCCACCCCGGGCCGGGCCCTGGGCTAAACTGCCACCCTTAACGTACATAGAACCTGTTAAAGCCCTGGACGACCTAAAACCAAAGCATATTGATTGTCGCAAGTATTAGCGGTGTAAGTCACAGGTTAAGACCAAATAAACCTACCCTAATTCGGACTTCCATAGACACATAGTAATACTACCAATGGCATTCCGAGGGGTCTATCCAAAGCGAAGATGTTTTCCTTACCATCGGTAAAACACAACCTCATACTACACTTGCATGAGTATCCTATACCCAAATATATGAGAACTATGTCGTTATGCCCTCACAACGCGCACAAGTGTAATACTAGGCAATTCCGCATTATTGATGTCCAATCTCGATAATACTACGACTAGAGATATTTAATGATTAAACCTTCGTGGATTGATACTGTCTCATATCATCTCAATCCAGGAACTAATCATAAGGACCTCATATCATTTATACATCTTGGTGATCTAATCACAAATGATAAGAGAGCAATTTCCTTTGTCACATAGTTAATTTGTACAACAACACCATGATCTGTACAAATAGTGACGCTATGGGTCATAACTGTCGAACATTAAGTCCTCGTGCGATCGATATTTTTTATACTACTTGAACGATACGTGCGCTTGCATTATACGCGTGTGATTGCACCGATCAAGTTTTTGGCACCATTGCCGAGGACTAATTTATCTTTCACTATTAGTTTTGAGGTTAGATACCTTTACTTGTATCTAATTTTCTTTTTACTTATTATTTTTGTTTTCTTGTGTTTCAGGTTCTAAAACACTACATGAGACGAACTAGAAGCTCTGAACTCCGACCGCTTGACCTAGAAATTGAAATAATCGTTAGACAGTTGAGAAGGGAAAGGCAAGAAGGCCAAGAAGCAATTTTCAATATGGAACCTGAACCTTTGGAGGTTGCACCACCAATTCCCATTCGAGACAGAACCATTCCAGTGGTTGACGGCCTCATTTCTTGTATTATACTTCCACCCTTACCAGCAAATGCATGTGACATCAAAACATGCATTCAGATGATACAGCAGTCTGTTCAGTTTGGGGGGAATGTTGGACAATTATGACCCATATCAACACTATTTGTAAAAGACATGGTGTTCTTTGTACAAATTAACTATGTGACAAAGGAAATTACTCTTTCATCATTTTGTAATTTGATTACTTGGATATATAAATGATAAAAGTCCATATGATTAGTACCGGATTAATAAGATATGAGACAATATTAATCCATGAAAGGTTTAATCATTAAATATTCATATTCGTAGTATTATCGAGACTGGACATTGATAATGCGGAATAAACTAGTATTACACTTGTGCGCGTTATGGAAGCTCAATGGTATAGTTCTCATATATTTAAGTATTGGATACTTATGTAAGTGTGATAGGAGGTTCTGTTAGCCATTGGACCGGGAACAGCTTCGCTCAGGATAGACCCCTCGGAATCCCATTGGTAGTATGACTATGTGTCTATGGGAATCCGAATCAGGGTAGGTGTATGTGGTCTAAACCTGAGACTTGCATCACTAATACTTGCGACAATCAGTACGCTTTGGTTTTGGTCGTCCAGACCTTTAAAAGGTTCTGTGTACACCTCTTCTAGGTTTACTGAGAATCATAGTGTATTGGATGTGATGTCAAGATGGAAGTATCACTTCAGTCATATGGAGATGATGATCACGCAGGGATACAGAACTAGTACTCTAAAATGTTGCAGCTATCGGGATAGTATGACTAGGTCATGATTATCCGATTACAGAGACTAGTTGCTAGTGATCTGATATATGCTTCGTACGGAGCAGACACAATTCCAGCCCTAGGCCTAGCATGTGACATCCGATACTTGATCTTATTACGCAATACATTGTATACTACGCCTGATACATATTATATATTCCATGTTGAATATTTCTTGAGAATTGGGTAGGAACGGTGCTTTGTTAGAAGCCAACCATGTCTTGTAAATCGGTAAGAACGTGGTACTAGGTACGCACGTGTTCGGATGGTCCGATGACCGTATTTACTACCAAGATATCTAAGGATCTCTTGGGTCGCTTCCCAAAGATTCACTGATGACATTGGACTCAACAGAATTAATCTGAGATTAATTATGAGAGAGAAAATTAAATTGGGATTAATTACGCTAAGAATTAATCTGGGATTAATTATCAGAGAGAAAATTAATCTGGGATTAATTGCATCAAGAATTAATCTGGGATTAATTTGACTAGAAGAGAGAACGCGATTAATTTGGAATTAATCGGTAAAATAAATATAATAGTTAAATTGAATTTTTCTATTTAATTTTTTTAATTGGGCTAAAATAATATATTGGATATATTAATTGAAATTGGATTTCAATACGGAATTAAAATTGGATTTTAATTCAAGCGAACAAATTAATTTAGAATTAATTCGTAAGGGACTTTCGTAATAATTTTGCTAGGCATTATTATTTAATTAAATTGGATTTAATTACGTCGCGACGGAAAATTCGTTTAATCGGATTAAACGAACCCGGGCCCAAAGTGTGTTGTGTAAGGCAACTAAATTTGGAATTTAAAATGGGTGGGACCCACAACTTACATCAAATGTCAACACATTTAGTTGGCCATTATAAATGAAGCATTTATTCAACACAACAACACAACTTTTGAAGTTACTATTCATCATCACTCTATTTTTCTCACCTTTTGGGCGTGAGCCCTTCTTTCTCCATAGACAAATTTTGCTCCAAAATTTGTTAAAGCTAACACTTTAGAGAGTCAAACAAGGTGATAGGGAAAATCACCCGAGAGTTTGGAACTCATTTTCAAAGCTTGGAGCTTCTACATTCAAGGAAATTTTTGGAAAATTTCTCAACCAACCAATGTAAGTATTCCACAACTTACTTGTTAAATTCACACAATAATCATGCTTAGAGATCCCTTGGCATCTCTAGGATACTAAAAATGGTATCAAAAGCAGATCTAAGCATGATTTGATTTTTAGGGTTCACGACTTTAATTTGGGTATTTTTGCTTGGAGCATGATTTTACCAAATTTATTGTTTGGTTGTGTTTAGATGATGATGAATTGGATTTTTGCATCATTGGATTTGTGAAAAATTGATTAGATTAATTTTCCCCAAATTCCCACACATGGCCGAATGGAACCCTAAGTTGGGCTCATTGTGATTTTTTGAATTTTGAAAAGTGGATGTGTTCAAAGCATGAAATGAATATTGAATGTTGATTTAATTGGATTGAAATCAAAATTGAGTGTTATTTCATGTAATTGTCATGAGTTTGAAGCATGTTGAATTAGTTGATTTTGCTTCAATTTTGTGTTGGACATGAATTTGAAATTGAGCATGATTAATTGGATTAAATAGTGTTTTGGGAACATTAGATTAATTGATTAATTGCGGCAATTATACTTTAATTGGATTAATATGTAATTTGGAATAATGTATTAATTTAATTTGTTGTAATTGGGCTAATGGACTTGGTTGGGCTAAGTATGGTTTTGGACAATTGGGTTGGATCCAATTGGGCCTAAAACCATTTCCATAAAGTCCAAATATGACTATTGGGCCTTTAAAATTTAATTGGGTCTAATGGGCCTAAATTGATTTTGTGGCATATGGTGATTCCTATTGGGCCTTGACATTTTGGGTTTGATCCATAATGGCCAAAGCCCATGCCTAAAGAATTAATTGAAAGCCCATTGGACTTTAATTAAATAGTATTGTATGCTAATTGGGCCTTTGAGACCCATTTAGATTGGATTTGAAATCCAAGTCTAAAAGGCACTATTATAAGTGTAATTATTTAATTTGGAATTAAATATGAATTAGTATTGGATACAATTGAATTGGATTTAAAATTGTAGTTCGATATAATTCAAGAATACGTACTTTGAGTATTTATCTTCTTAAACGAGTTGGACTCGCGCAAATCAAATCGTTGTTTTAACATTGGATGGTCATTAATTGAAGATTAATTAATTGGATTATATGATTAACAACATGTTTTGTGTGTGAATACTTGGATGTATTTATATGAATAATGTATATCGGATGGATATTAGATGGGTGGGGCAATTTTGGAAATTATTGTAAGTATGATACTTATTTATTAAATTGGACCTGCGTGTCCAGCCTTTCACCTTCTTATCTATTTGTATTTCTCTTCTCACCAATTCCCCACAATGCAAATGAGGTTTCTTTATGTATTATGTAAGGGTAGAAGATGTCAAGTGCTAGCAGGAGAGAGGAAAAAGAGTGATTTGTTCTAGGAACAAATTATATTATATATCTGTTGACAATTATGACCAATAGCATCACTATTTGTACAGATCATGGTGTTGTTGTACAAATTAACTATGTGACAAAGGAGATTGCACTCTTATCATTTGTGATTAGATCACCTAGATATATAAATGATATGAGGTCCCTATGATTTTTTCCTGGACGGAGAATGATATGAGACAGTATCAGTCCACGAAGGATAAATCATTAAATATCCCTAGTCAGAGTATTGTCGATATTGGACATCGATAAACACGTAAAAGACTAGTATTACACTTGTGCGCGTTGTGAGGGCACAACGACATAGTTCTCATATATTTGGGTATAGGATACTCATGCAAGTGTAATAGGAGGTTGTGTTTTACCGATGGTACGGGAAACAGCTTCGCTCTGGATAGACCCCCTCGGAATTCCATTGGTAGTATGACTACGTGTCTATGGAAGTCCGAAATCAGGGTAGGTGTATTGGTCTTAACCTGAGACTTGCTTCGCTAATACTTAGGACAATCAATATACTTTGGTTGCGGTCGTCCAGGGCTTTAACAGGTTCTGTGTACGCCAATACTGGGTATATTGAGAATCGTAGTGTGTTGGGTGTGATGTGAAAACGGAAGTGTCACTCCAGTCATATGGAGATGATGGTCACGTAGGATACGGGACTCGTTCTTTTAAATGCTGCAGCTATCGGGATAAAATGACAAGGTCATGTTTATCCGATTATAGAGACTAGTCACCAGACATCCGACATGTGCTTCGTACGGGGCAGACACAATTCTAGCCCCAGGCCTAGCACATGATCATCTGATACTGGACAGAAATACGCAATACTACGTATACTACGCCTGATATAGATCCTTTATTCCTGTAAGGATATTTCCAGAGAATTGGGTAGGCATGGCGCTTTGCTAGAGGCAAACCTTGTCTTGTAAATCGGTAAAACGTAGTACTTGGTACTTACGTGTTCGGATAGTCCGACGACCGAATTTACTACCAACATATCCGGGGATCTCATGGGTCGCTTCCCAAAGATTCACCGATGACATATACTCGCACTCTAAATTAATCTGGGATTAATTAGAAGAGAGAGAAAATTAATTTGGGATTAATTGCGGAGATATTTTATCTGGGATAAAATATCATCAAAGAGAGATAACGGTTAATTTGGAATTAATCGATAATTAGTATATTTGATATATTAAACGAAATTAGATTTCGACGCGGAATTAAAAGTAGATTTTAATTTGGGCGAACGAATTATTTAGAATTAATTCGTTATCGATGTGAATAGTGATTTTTCTAGGCGTAATCATTTAATTACGACTCAACGGAAAATTAGTTAATTTGGAATTAGCGAACCCAAGCCTGAGATTATTTGCGAGCGCATTCGCATTTCGAATTCGAGTGTGGCACGCAAGTCAAATCAAGCGTCAAATCGCTAGTCGCATCTAGCGTCACATCATTCGTCAATCAAGTGATGGATGTCTTTCACTTTGAGTGATTGACGCAAGTCACTATTCATGATTGATGGAAGTGATGTGTGTGGTTGGTGCCATTAAGGCTTTAATGGTTTGCTTTTTGAAAACCAAATTCAAGTTAAATGCATTTTGAAATTCAAATGTGTGTATTTAATACACAAATTGACAAACCAAACACAACTCTATCTTCTCTCTTTCTCTCTACTCTTCACTCCCAAGGGGCAAAATAAACCTTCTGGTTTGCTGTGAACTGCCGTGAGCAGTGGGAAGCATAAAGTGGATTTTGTGGCAAAATCTCAAGTGCTAGCACACTTACTAGACATGCGAAGGTGATATGGAAGTCCACCAATGAGCCGGGAACAATTCGACGAATCTTGGAGCTTGACGAAGACCAAAATGGAGGCCAAACCAGTGAGCACACACAGCTCACTGCCGAACCAGTGAGGGGCAGAATCTGAAATTTTTGTTTACCTCCTATCGCTCAACCGATCGATGTGAGTATTCCGCAACTCCTTCGATGTGTATTCGCACATGATTCATGCTTATTATTGATCTTGGGACCTTAATAGAAACCAACAATGGCATCTAGAGCAAGGTTTGAGCATGAAAAAGTTTAGGGCTTAAAATTTGGGTAAAATCATTTTGAGCATGATTTTGTGAAATTGGATGAATGAATATGCTTAAATGTGTTTTAATTTAAGATTGATTGGATCAATTTGAATAAAAATTGTTTGGAACATTTTTCCCAAAATATTTGGTGTTGGCCGAATACAACTAGCCCTTATTGTTTTGGAATTTTTGATTTTTTGTTCATTGGATGAATTGGAAATCATTCGGGAAGATTGATTTATGTCGATTGTGGATTTAATTGATTGAAACCAAATCGGATATAAATTTCCCACCATTGCCGAGACTTTGAGCATGTAAAATTGGGTTTGATTTTAATCAAAATATGTTGGACATGTGATGATGAAAATGAGCATGATTAATTGTGTATATTGATGTTTTAGAAATGTTAATTTGGGTAATTAATCATGTTATACACTTTGGTAATTAAATTGGGAATTTGGAAATTTATGATTTAATTATTTTGGGCCTATTTTGTGAAATTGGGCTTAAGTGTTGTAATTGGGCTTGTTGGGCTTTGTTGTACAAAGTTGGATTTAGGCAAAATTGGTTGGATCCAATTGGGCCCAAAATCGCATCCATAAAACCCAAATGCGACTTAATGGACCTTTAAAGTTAATTGGGCCTAATGGGCCTAAATTGATTTCTAGGCTTATGGGGTAACTCCCGGATTGGATTTTGGTTATTCGGTTTTACCGAGTTGACCAAAAGTCCACGCCTCAAGAAATTAATTAAAAGCCCATTGGACTTTAATTAAATTGACGTTGGACGTTAATCGGGCTTTGAGACCCGTAGCGATTAAATTTGAAATTTAAGTCGTAAAATTTCATTAATAAAGTGTAGCATTTAATTTGGAATTAAATAGCGAATTAGATTGAATGCATATAAATTGGATTTAATGATGTAGTTTAATTAATTCAAGAATTCGTACTTTGAGTACTTATTCGTAAAACGAGTTTGACTCAAGCAAAATCAAATCGTTGTATGAACATTGGATGATCACTAATTATCAGATTAATTAATTTGATTAGATTGATTGATAACATGCTTGTGTGAATACATGGTTGCGATGCATGAATAATGTATATCGGATGGATATTAGATGAGTGGGACAATTTTAGAAATTGTTGTAATAAATTTGATTTATTAATTGGACATGCGTGTCCACCCTTATTACCTCTATTATTTGTATTCTCTTCTCACATATTCCCTCAATGTAAATGAGGTTTCTTTAGAAGTGTAGTGTAACGGGTAGAAGTAAATACATGTGCTAGCGGGAGAGAGAAAGAGAGAGATTTGATCTAGGATCAATGTGTAAAGTATCCATCCGCATATCATTATTATTTTATTATACGCGTATTATTATGTGTTTTGAATGCATGTTTAAGGGTGTATGATGATGAGACCTTAACAAATATAATAAATTGGTTGCCAATTTGCACGCGAAAAAACCCTTAAATAATATTAAGCGTTTTTCCTTCCATTGAGTGATTCTTACTCAAGATCTAAGACAGAATTGGTTTGTTGGCCAAAGTCAAGCCTTTGTCTGTCGAGGATGTGTTTGAATCACGATAGCTTTGTTCCATGTCAGTGTCTTGTCCAAGTTGTGGTTGTTGGCCAAAGTCAAGACCACTTCTTGTCCATCGACATTGATTACGAAGCTTTCCATGGTCAATGGGTCGCGCTTAACTGGGATCACTAAGTTTGTTGTGCCAAAGCCAAGGCTTAGTTGATTCAGAGGAAAAAGGTTAGGTAATACATTGGATGTATTGGCATATATAAGATATATGTTTCGGACTTGGATGTCCCCCTACCGGATCTAGGAATTGGATTGGATCCAATTTATCTTAGAGATCTACCTAGTTAATTATCATACAATTTGTTGGCCAAAGTCAAGATTGTGTGATATTTAACGGGATTCTAGCCCACTAGGAAACGCGGTTTCCCGAGTACTCGACAGAGGGTTAGAGGCTCGCCGAAAAATAGTGGGAGGCAAGAATTGAATTTGCAATATTCGTTCAATTACTCGCCATACCCGCTCAAACAAATATCAATTCGTCAAAAAATTAAATGTTAGTTGGACTAATATTTAAAATGTTGTTTTAATAAATAGTTGGACTATATTCAAACTATTCATTTATAGTTGATTTTATAATTGAATTATAGTAATCAATATAATTGATTTTAATCTATTAAATTATAGTGATTAAATAGTTAGACTATTGTAATCATTATAATAAATAGTACAAAATCGTTGATTAAGTAGTTGGACTATTAGAATCAAGAAGTAATTGAAAGATTGACATTTAATACATAATCCTAGGGAAAATGTATTTAAATGGTTTAATTTTAAATTGGGAATAAAATTTCAGGATGGTCCTGGAAAAAATAAGTTACTTTATTGATAAAATAACATATTAAGCCTAAGCCCGGAGTTAAGCAAACAGTAAAGCATAATCTTTGGTAAGATTATGTGATGATAACTTTAGTGCTTAATCCATTAAGCTTGTCGCAGTAGACTCTTAATTTCTGAATCAGAACTAAGAATTAGATTCTTAAAGTATGATAAAGAAATTGAAGGATCTTCAAAGAATCTATCCTTAGAATCTTAAAAGTACTAAAATGCAATATATAACTCTTGGAGAGTTAATGACTATTCTCAAGGAGATAAAGTCAAAGTTTGCAATTAGGCAAGTAGCGCTAGTTGCACTTTACTTCGATATTCTAGAAACCCGAGGCTTGGCCAAAGGCTACTGGAATGTGAAAAAGGGCAAGGAAACATCATTATAATCTTCTGGGAAGACAAAGACATATCCCAAAATGTCTGCCTAAATTTTGGCAACGGGATCGCGGAAGCGTGACTGCCATTTGGATAAAGCAGACATGAAGGAATTGAAGACGAGCAAGGCTCTGACTTCAAATATGATTGTCATAAATATGTTCATGACTAGTATTGAATTAGATTTAAATACTTAGTGTGGTACATAAATATATATTGATGTTCAGAATCTGTTTTGAACAGGATACTGACTTCAATTAAGATTAATATGCGATTGGAAACGGGACGAAAGTCACTGTTTTAACCGTAGAACCTAAGTTTAGGAACTACCTTTCGGGTGTGTACCTAATTAGGAAACTTTTATAATGTAACTAGTTTGACTAGGAACATTATCTCTATATCAGTGTTTAATCTGTTGCGGATTGACCTTTATATTCTAGAACACTAAATGTTTCATTATATAAAGATGATATTGAGATATACACATTAGATGTGAATAACAGAATCTATATTTTGAATATAAATGAATCTCAAACATATAAAATGACAAACAATAGCTCAAACTGATTTGATCAGAAGAAACTAATTGTGGCATTGTTGTCTGGGACACAACTAAAACAAGAATCGTATATCCACACTTTTGAAGAGTGGATACTAGGACTAATTTGATTCTATTCAAATAAAGTCTACGAATCTAGTTTATTGGGCAAAGTGCCTAAAACACCTTTACTTGGTAAAAGTGTAAAACCACCTATCTATTAGCCCTAGTTCATAATGAAGCAAGTGGGCCCATGTCTAGCTAAGCTAGATGTGGAATATGAATATTTCGTGACCTATCGGATGTGGCATCGCGTAATGGTTGTGTGTTTCTTTTGAAGAACACAAATCGGAAACTTTAAAGTTTCGATACGAATAGACGAACAGATCGGCTAAAGTATTATACCGTCCGGTAAACCGTAATGGAAAATACTTAAGCATAAGTTTCTTATTTACTTGAAAGAGTAAAATATTCTTTCAAATGAGGACTCCTCCCGGAACACGTCAGTTGACGGTGTGTCCGAACTGATTAACCGAATTTTGTTGGACATGATAAGGTTAATCATGAGTCGCTCTGAGTTACATTTCCTTCAACGGATAAGCTTTAAACAGTGCAAGAAATTTTTTGAATAAGGTTCCATAATAATCTGTTTGACATATATCATATTAGATATGAACATGAAAGAAACCAGGTTTCTCAGCCTGAATATTTGGGTATGCTAGGCATACGTTTGGATGATACCAAACTAGAACCCAAATTGGATAAGTGCCAATTGTAGGTTATCCTAGGGAAACCATAAGTATTGTACTTATACTTCTCACAAGAGAACAATTAAATTTTTGGCTCCCATGCAGTTTTCCTGAGAGGAATACCTATATGTAGTGGTAAGTGGGAGGATAGTAAAACTCGATGAAAATCGGAGTAATACTGTTCAAGGCACCGAATCTTAAATGGAACACAAATAGTTCATCAAGGATGAAACTATTACCATTAATCTTCGTATACACAAGAACCGCATAAGTCGGAGAGAGTCAGAAAACAACCTAGGGTATGGGTTTCTGATCTCACCTCATAAAGATGTCTATCTTATTGAGGTATACCAACTGACTACGTATGAGGAAGTGATACAAGGTATCGACTCCCTAAATCATGGCAAAGTGTCATGAATCCGAAATGGATTCCATGTATATCAACTATGTTTGGATACTAGTTGATGTACCGCAAGCAATTGTTCCTACTGGTACTATAAGTCTTCAAGAAAGACATACATGGAAGGCAACATACCAACGATATAAGCTAGGCTTTTAGTGGAAAGGTATCGTTATCAACATTGTGTTGATTACGACGCAACGTTTTACCTGTTGCCACGGTATATCCATTTGATAATGCTTGCTAATGCTGGATGTTTCATTTATGAAATATTTCAGCCTAACGGG
Source organism: Zanthoxylum bungeanum (assembly GCA_019454045.1). Lineage (NCBI taxonomy): Eukaryota > Viridiplantae > Streptophyta > Magnoliopsida > Sapindales > Rutaceae > Zanthoxylum > Zanthoxylum bungeanum. The sequence continues at coordinate 30,894 of SKCR01017706.1, forward strand.
GAAAATCGCTTTCCTGAAAAGGAAAACCTTTCGGAGGATGTTATAACATCCTTTCGGTTTTGTCGTACCTTAACTAGCAAACAAGGTTTGCAGGTTATTCGATCCATGTTGGATTGAAGCAAGCATTAGGTTCTTGGAATTATTGTTTTGATGTAATCTTAATAGTTTATGATTTATTTCAAACGGAATGAATGATCTTGTGTATATAAGGGGTTAGTGGGAGCGCACTGACAGTGGTTGTCCAATAAATAATGATAATATGTCATTTCTTAGAAATGATATTCCCATAAAAATAATCGGTGAAAGCTTGGCTTTCGAGAATACTCTCCGAGAAATTCGTACATTGAAAAATGTACCCGACCTGGTGTCTCATACGCTTTGAGCATATGGATTCACAAACAGGCCAATCCGAGTGATGTAGTCACTTGATTGATGTTAAGAACATCCGTTAGTATCTTAGAGAACTAAGGATGTGTGTCTTAATCTATGGAGAATAAGAACTTGAAGTGACTGGGATCACTGCTGCAAGTTTCCTAAACCGATATAAAATGACTATAAGTCGCAAATGGTACTATACAGTTTGAATAAAGGTACAGTGGCTGGAAATCTTCCAAGCAAGATACTGTTACCGAATAAACAACAAATGCGGGTATTGCTGCAACTGAGGTGGCAATAGAAGCCTTCTGGGCCGATAAAAAAAATCTATTAGATAATTAGATATAATTCTGTTAGCAGCTGATCTAGGCTCGAGCACAGGCTAAAGAATTAATGGTCTCATCAACGATCCAGATAGATACTTCGACTATTCATCTGATTCGTTCGGATCATACATCGTGGTGATGTGATGATCGAATAAATCGCATCAGATTATAATCATGCAAATCCGCTGACGAAAGTCTTTCTCAGCAATTTAAGCCAACCGTACATAGTTCGGGTGTAAGACACTCGAGTGACGGCTATAGGCCAAGTGGGAGATTGTTGGACAATTATGACCCATAGCGTCACTATTTGTACAGATCATGGGTTGTTGTACAAATTAACTATGTGACAAAGGAGATTGCACTCTTATCATTTGTGATTAGATCACCTAGATATATAAATGATATGAGGTCCCTATGATTTGTTCTTGGACGGATAATGATATGAGACAGTATCAGTCCACGGAGGATAAATCATTAAATATCCCTAGTCAGAGTATTGTCGAGATTGGACATCGATAAATACGTAAAAGACTAGAATTATACTTGTGCGCATTGTGAGGGCACAACGGCATAGTTCTCATATATATGGTATAGGATACTCATGCAAGTGTAATAGGAGGTTGTGTTTTACCGATGGTACGGGAAACAGCGTCGCTCTAGATAGACCCCCTCGGAATTCCATTGGTAGTATTACTATGTGTCTATGGAAGTCCGAAATCAGGGTAGGTGTATTGGTCTTAACTGAGACTTGCAACGCTAATACTTACGACAATCAATATACTTTGGTTGCGGTCGTCCAGGGCTTAACAGGTTCTGTGTACGCCAATACTGGGTATATTAGAATCGTAGTGTGTTGGGTATGATGTCAAGACGGAAGTGGTCACTCCAGTCATATGGAGATGATGGTCACGTAGGATATGTGACTTGTTCTCTTAAATGTTGCAACTATCTGGATAAAATGACAAGGTCATATTTATCCGATTATAGAGACTAGTCACCAGACATTCGACATGTGCTTCGTACGGGGCAGACACAATTCAAGCCCTAGGCCTAGCACGTGATCATCCGATACTGGACAGAAATATGCAATACTACGTATACTACGCCTGATATAGATCCTTTATTCCTGTAAGGATATTTTCGGAGAATTGGGTAGGCATGGCGCTTTACTAGAGGCCAACCTTGTCTTGTAAATCGGTAAAATGTAGTACTTCGTACTTACATGTTCGGATAGTCCGACGACCTAATTTACTACTAACATATCTGGGGATCTCATGGGTTGCTTCCCAAAGATTCACCGATGACGTATGACTCACACTCTAAATTAATTTGGGATTAATTAGAAGAGAGAGAAAATTAATCTGGGATTAATTGCGGAGATATTTTATCTGGGATAAAATATCATTAAAGAGAGATAACGGTTAATTTGGAATTAATCGATTAATTAGTATATTTGATATATTAAACAAAATTAGATTTCGAAGCGGAATTAAAATTAGATTTTAATTCGGGCGAACGAATTAATTTAGAATTAATTTGTTAGCGATGTGAATTATGATTCGTTAGGCGTAATCATTTAATTACGATGCAATGGAAAATTAGTTAATTTGGAATTAGCGAACCCGAGCCCAAGATTATTTGCGAGCGCATTCGCATTTTGAATTCGAGTGCGGCACGCAAGTCAAATCAAGCATCAAATCGCTAGTCGTATCTAGCGTCACATCATTCGTCAATCAAGTGATGGATGTCTTTCACTTTGAGTGATTGACTTAAGTCACTATTCATGATTGATGGAAGTGATGTGTGTGGTTGGTGCCATTAAGGCTTTAATGGTTTGCTTTTTGAAAGCCAAATTCAAGTGAAATGCATTTTAAAATTCAAATGTGTGTATTTAATACACAAATTTGACAAACCAAACACAACTCTCTCTTCTCTCTACTCTTCACGCCCAATGGGCAAAATAAACCTTCTGGTTTGCTGTGAACTGCCGTGGGCAGTGGGAAGCATAGAGTGGGATTTTGTGGCAAGATCTCAAGTGCTAGCACACTTACGAGACATGCGAAGGTGATAGGGAAGTCCACCCATGAGCCGGGAACCATTCGACAAAGCTTGGAGCTTGACGAAGGACCAAAATGGAGGCCAAACCAGTGAGCACACACAGCTCTCTGCCGAACCAGTGAGGGGCAGAATCTGAAATTTTTGTTGCTGTAACATCCCAGATTTTCGGAACTGTTCTAGAAGATTCCCGGAACGATATTATAGTCTCGGAGCATGATGATAACAAAGAATAAGAGTTCAAGTGATGGTTGGAATAATAGATTATGAATTTTCGTCGCGTCGGAAAACGCGGGGGATCAAAAGTCAGATACGCGATTTTCGTAAAACGCTTAAAGTTTACAGTTTTAGTCACAGAAGGAGCAAACGAACTCCGTTTGAGTTGATTCTTGAACCATCAGACTCATTTTTCCGAGACGAACAACTTTCATGTTTAACACTTTTGTGAGAATCACATCAGAAGGGCTCCGAAATTGCGATATTCTAGAAGGTTCCAGAATAGGGGCTGATTAGTAATTTCGTGAGGGCTTATTTGATATTTTCCAGAAGAGTATATAAAGCCTTAAGGTTTCGGGAAATTGCAAAAATGGCAAACTCAAATCAAAACACACACACACGCCCCCTTAACCCATTTTGGCGTGAAGAAGGAGATTGGTCGCGCCGGCGGCCTGCTGGCCACCTCCGGTTGGCGCGACCATCCAGAAAGGGACACCCGGCCACCGTGCATCTGATGGTGGCCGGCGGCGATGCTAATACGCCGGCGAACGGCGGCAGAGAGAGGTTAAAGGCGCGGAGGTGGGTTTCCCGATCCCGGCTCGTCTGTCCGTTTCACATCCCGAGCCACCTACCAAATCGAAGCCCTCGGAGAGTACTACGAGTATACGGAGTCTATTTCGCCGAACATCGGCCGGTTGCACGCGAAACGAGGAAAGAAGATTCGGATGAATGGTAGGCCCAGATGAACAGTAACTCCGATCGGAATTCCGATCGCACCAGCGCGCTCGTATAACCGTTGGGAGTCCGAATATGGCCTCGGAATTTCGGTACGACTCTCCGTTTAGATTTTGTTATTTTAAAGTATATCGATTTATATTCGGATGTTTCCGGTAGTTTCGTAGTGTAACGAATTTGCATGAAATGAATTGATATTATTTAATATGTTAAAGCGATGCTTGTGGTAAAATTCGAGAGAAAACTGATTAGATTTGATCTATCCGATATAATTAGCGAGTTTCCGATAAATCGGAATTTCTCGCGTGATTGAGCGTAGGTGACCGTAATCTTGATGATAATATAAATATGGTATTTCAAGGATAATTGAATAATTCCGGATTAGTTCGGAGGGTTCGAGACCTTTCCGTAGCGTTTGCGGAGACTTTTCCATAAGTTTTGCCGCAAACGCGTAAAACGAGTTCTGAGCTATCTATTTAGTTTAGAATAGTGTATGAGTATATAATAGAGTAGTGAAGTTCGAATCGTAGTATTAGAAGGAATTCATGTATTCCGAGAAAGTTCGTAATTTAGTATAGATAAGTTGAAAGTTCCGTAAATAGCGGTTCTGACATATGTTGTGATTTGTTTTGACAGATCGGACCCGGATTGCGGGCATTCGCTTAGCCAGGTAAGTAACTCATGCTTTTAACACTTAAAAGATTTAGTAATGTTCGAAATTAGTTATGTAGTAAATTTGTGTATAGTATATGGCATGAAACATGTATATATTTATATATAAAGATGAGTGTGGAAGAAAAAAGCAGTTGTATTAGATACACATATAGACAAGAATAAGCAATTATAAGCAGAGGTATGAGTAAGAGATAAGTATGAGAATATAAAAGAATATAGACACATTTGTAGGTATAAACCAGTAAGTATATTTAGATAAGAACATATGAATAATGTCATAAATATAATTTAATGAGACTTGGGTATGAGGGATGTAGAAACTACACCCTAGGGAATGGGATTAAAGTTATAAATGAGGTAAACATATATGAACTAGTGTTATGAAGGAAGTTTGAAATTTATGCGTTTATAAGAATATTAGCAACATGAGTATAGCTACGAGTATATAAAATGATAAAGAGCATAAATGAATAATATATGCATAGTATGAGAATATATAAAAGATTATGACTTGAGATTCTTGAGCACAAGTTGATAGTTAGAAATGGAAAATCAGTTTAAGAACTAAGACATTGGAACTCGTATACGTTTGATGTCTGATATAGTAGAAGAGCTTCGATTGTGCATGTATAAATATAAATTATGCAATATATTGTTTTTGAGCCACCAGCAAGGTAAGTTATAGAGGTAAGCTAAGTTATGATGGTTTGAATGTGTGCATGTATAGATAAATATAGATATGTATGAACGTAAGATAAATTTAACATGTTTTAGTTTGAGTAAGCATTCTGTTGATATTTGAGCATATAGTCTGTAAGATCATTATAGATGGAATCATGACTAGAGTAGAGAGAAGCATGAGAAATGCATATATGCATGTGCATGTGTGTGTGTGTTTAAGTTTTCAGTAGTTAAGCAAACGATAACAATGTTTTCAAAAATTTCAAATGTTTTAAAGAAATATTTCAAATGCTTTTGGAAAGAATCGTATTTCAGAAAATGTTTACAGTTTGAGTTACAGATTATGGTTTATGTTTTCGGGGCATGAGGTAAAACCTCACCCCAGTATATAACTTGAGATACAGTTCGGAATTGACGGATACTTTGGAATTGACGGATATCGTAGCATGTGCACATGTGGAGGACTGAGGGGACTCTCTCAGATCCTCGAGCAGGACTATGGGCTACAGAGTCTCGAAATCCTGATTTCAGAGCTGGGTGGCTACACTGCAGTTGAGTTATGGTCCTGGGTGTAGAGCTCTACGTTGCCAGTTGAGTATTGGTCCTGGACGTAGGGTACCACTAGTTCTAGTGATTCCCAGTTGAGTGATGGTCCTGGGTATCGAGTGCACCCAGTTAAGTGATGGTCCTGGGTGCATAGCAGTTTTCAGTTTTAGATTTTCAGTTTCCAGTTTTCAGATTTTCAGCTTTCAGATTTTAGATTTTGTACAGCTTTTAGATTTTCGGTACATAGTTTTCAAAAACCAGATTTTAGTATACAGTTTTCAGAAAACATATTTTAGAGATGGTTTCCAGAAAATAGAGATTTGAAGGATGTTTTCAGCAAGTTTGATTTTAATAGAGATTTTCATAAGAGTTTCAGAAAACGGCTTTCCAGAAAAGGTTTTCAAAAATATATCTTCTAAACCATATGGCATGTTAAAGTTGAAAATAGATTACCAGTTATGCATATGGATTATATATTCTATTTATCGTTTGGAAGTATATAGTTGGCTTTAAATATATGATGACATGTTTGCATCAGTATGCATATATGGATGACTTTGCGTGAATCATGTTTTTATTGAAGTAACATTTTGAAGAGTACAAGTGCATGGTAACATAACCTTATTTAAATGTACAGATAACAACGATGATTATATAAGTTGTATGCCTACTTAGAGAGAACATATGGTAAAAATGCGATGACATGTTGTAATGATTACATGTGTATGTATACATGATCAGTGATAGTAAGTAAGTGTCTAACAGAGGTAATATACTAGTTCAACCGATTTGATGATATTTCAAAAAGAATACAAGAAAGAAAGCTATAAAGATTACTTAAGTTAAGTAGCAAAGAGAAGTTAAGGAGCAGAAAAGTGAGAAGTTGATAGATTAGCATAGCGAAAGCACGACGGATTTTGATATGATATTTATTAATAGTGTAGAGACTTGATGCGTATGATGTAGAGGTGTGAAAATAATAGTTAGAAAACATGATCTAGTATGACTAAGCAGATAAAAGGATCAGTATCAAGTAATATGCTCGTAAAGGAAATTAGAAAAGGAAAGCCAAAGTATGTTTACAGATAGATAAAAGACCGATAATACAGTTTGTGTTTTGCTAATTAGTTAGAAAGACTGGTAGCAAGTAATATAGAAATAAGACGGGTATGAGTCATATGATTATTTCAAACTTTGATAATGTTTTAATGGTTTCATAATCAATTGAAGTTAATACCGAAACATAACTTAGACTTTGTATATGTTTGTACGCTCAAGTTATGAGCAGGGTTACTTACTGAGTCATTACAACTCACACCATTTCAGTTGTTAATTTTGCAGGTCAGTAGCAGTCTTTTAGAACCAGCAGTAGTTCGGTGAAGACTTTGAAGACAGTGGATCGCCCCAATTGCAGTCGAGAGAGTGTTGAGTCCTCGGTCGAGTTATGGGTCCTCACGACCCTTGTCTTTACACTTGCATTTGTACCTTATATGTATAAATCATGTAATAGCATAGTTTATTTTGAGTTCTGGCCGGAGGCCAAGTATTTGCATTTTGTTTTCTGAGTTCAGGCCTGAGGCCTTGATTATGTTTTAATATGTTTTGAGTGGCATAACAGATAGTCTCTTGGTGCTGGCTATAAGCCAGGTTGCATGATGTTCTGCATATATCATGCCGAAATTTCGTCAGATTCAGAGGCTTATGGAGATGGTTTTCCTATCTCCTGTCGGTAGCATCCTAGCCTAGACGGGATGTTACAGTTGCCTCCGTGTCTTCAACCGATCGATGTGAGTATTCCACAACTTCTTCGATGTGTATTCGCACATGATTCGTGCTTATTATTGATCTTGGGACCTTAATAGAAACCAACACTATCCATCTGCATATCATTATTAATTTTATTCGCGCCTTATTATGCTTTTAGAATGCATGTTTAAGGGTATATAATGAGACCTAATCAAAGATAATAAATTGGTTGCCAATTTACGCGAAAAAAACCCTCACTTTAATATTAAGCGTTTTCCTTCCATTGAGTGGTTCTCTCTCAAGATCCAAGATTGGCATTGGTTTGTTGGCCAAAGTCAAGATCATTGTCCATCGCGGATGTGTTTGAACCATGAAAGCTTTGTTATATATCGCATGTCTTGTCAGTTGTGACTTGTTGGCCAAAGTCAATGTCACTTATGTACATCGACGTGGATTACGAAGCTTTCCCCCTGTCAATAGGTAACGCTTAACTGGAATCATTAAGCTTGTTGAGCCAAAACCAAGGCTTAGTTGATTCAGAGGAAAATGTTATGAAATATATATTGGATATATATCTTGGACTTGGAGGTCCACCTACCGGATCTAGGAATTGGATGGGATCTAATTGATCTTAGAGATCTACCTAGTTAAGTTTCATACAACTTGTTGGCCAAAGTCAAGGTTTGTGTTATTTAATGGGATCCTAGCCCACTAGGAAACTGGGTTTTCCGAGTACTCCACAGAGGGTTAGAGGCTCGCCGAAAAATAGTGGGAGGCTAGTATTAAATTTGTAATTTCGTTTAATACTTGCTTACACACGCTCTTTTATTTTATTTATCGTTGTTATAAATATATTAGTTGGACTAATATTGAATATTGCTTTCTTTGAACAGTTAGACTGTACAAGAAACTACTTCACTTGTAGTTGGTTATATAGTTGGACTATAATAACCATTAAATTTTGAGTGTACCTGATATCATTGATTGAATAGTTGGACTATTGTAATCAAGATGGATGGAAATATTAGCGTTAGGGACATCGTCATAGGCGATAATGTCTTTAACGGCTCCAATTTTCCAGATTGGGAGATGAATCTCAGAATAGTCCTAGGATCAGAGAAGTTACTCTATGTCATAGAGAAACCTTTCGGGCCTGAGACCGGAGTTGAACAAATAGTAGAGCATGAGCTTTGGAAGACTCATTGTGATGATAACTTTAGTGCTCAATTCATCATGCTTGCCGCAATGACTCCTCAATTTCGTCATCAGAACAAAGGATTGGATCCTTATAGTATGAAGTTGAAATTGAAGGATCTTCACAGATCTAACCTTAGATCACAGAAGTATGAATTGCAAAAGAAGCTCTTTCGCTCGCGTATGTCAGATGCTACATCTGTCGAGCACTATGTGTCACAGATGATTGCTGACATCGAACAGCTAGGTCAGCTGGGCATAACCTTCGAGGATGAGACTTCCATAGATTTGATCTTACAGTCTATGCCCGAGTGCTGGGGCGAGTTCATCATAAAATACAATATGATGAACCAAGAAAAGACTCTTGGAGAGTTGAAGGCTATGCTCAATGAGGCAGAGCCAGAGCTTCTGAAGGGCAAGAAGCGCGAGGCGCACCTTACTTCGACATCCCAGAAGGCCAAGGCTTGGCCGAAGGCTTCTGGGGGTGTGAAGAAAATGAAGAAAAATGGCAAGGCTTATTCATCAAAGTCTTCTAGGAAGACGAAGGACATATCCCAGGATGTCTGCCTACACTGTGGTAAACGGGGACACTAGAAGCGTGACTATCGTGAGTACAAGGCATACATGAAGGAAGTGAAGGCGGGCAAGGCTCCGGCTTTAGTTATGTTTCTTTTAAATATGTCCACTACTGATTTTAAAAATTGGATTTTTGATTTTGGATGTGGTACTCATATATGTAGTGGTGTGCAGGATCTGCTGATTAGTAGGATACTGGCTTTAGATGAGATCGACCTACGAGTCAGAAACGGGATGTGAGTCGTTGTTTTAGCCGTTGGGACCTATGTTTTGTATCTGCCCTTGGGGTATGTAATTACCTTAAGTGACTATTATTTTGTACCTAGTTTGACTATGAACATCATCTCCGTATATTGTTTAACCTGATGCTGGTATACATTTGTATTCCGGAACACTGGGTGTTTTGTATATAAAGATGACATTTTGATATGTACAGTAGATGTTAATAATAGTCTTTATATTTTGAATATAAACGAATCTCAAACATATAATATGACAAACAAAAGGCTCAAATTGAGTAAAACAGATGAAACTTATTTGTGGCATTGTCGTCTGAGACACATTAACAAGACTCATATATCCAATCTTTGGAAGATGGATACTTGGACGGATTTGATTCCAATTCATATGACGTTTGCAAATATTGTTTATTAGGCAAAGTGCCTAAAACTCCTTTTAGCGGTAAAGGTGTACGTGCCACCGAGCTGTTAGCCCTCGTTCATGGTGACTTATGTGGGCCTATGTCTAGCCAGGCTAGAGGTGTATATGAATACTTCGTAACCTTTATGGATGTTGTATCACATTAAGGTTATGTGTATCTTACGACACACAAGTCAGAAACTTTTGAGAAATTCAAAGAGTTTCGACACGAAGTAGAAAAACAGACCGGAAAAAGTATTAAAACATTACGGTCGGACCGTGATGAAGAATACTTAAGCAATGAGTTTCAAGATTACTTGAAAGAGTATGGTATTCTTTCACAGTGGACTCCTCCTGGAACACCTCAATTGAATGGTGTGTCCGAATGGAGAAACCGAACTTTGTTGGACATGGTAAGGTTAATGATGAGTCGCACTGAGCTACCAATTTCCTTCAGGGGATACGCATTGAACAATGCAATATTTATTTTGAATAAGGTTCCGTCAAAGTCTGTTGGACAGACTCCATATGAAATATGGACAGGAAATAAATCGGTTTTCCCATTCCTGAAGATATGGGGATGATAGGCATACGTTAAACATTTGGATGGTACCAAACTAGAACCCAAATCGGACAAGTGCCTATTTATAATCGGTTATCCTAGGGAAACCAAAGGATATTATTTCCACATCCAATAAGAGAACAAAATATTTTTTGCTCTCCATGCGGTTTTCCTTAGAGGAATTCCTAAATGCAATGGTAAGTGAGAGGAAAGTGGAACTCGATGAAAATCGAAGTGATATTGTTCCTAGCACCGATCCCCTAATGAAACACGAACAGTTCATCAGGGATGAGACTGTTCTATAATCTTCTAATACACAAGAACCGCGTAGGTCGGAGAGAGTCAGAAAAGAACCTTAGAGGTATAGGTTTCTGATCTCACCTCGAGTAGACATTAATCTTATTGAGGATACTAAACCAGCTATGTATGAGGTAGCGATACAAGGTATCGACTCCACTTTATGGCAAGGTGCCATGAAGACCGAAATGGATTCCATGTATACAACCAAGTTCGCAATAAGGGTACATATTTTGTTTGAACAACGGAACAGTGAGCTGGAAATCTTCCAAGCAAGATACTGTTGTTGATTCAACAAAAAAAGCGAAATACATTGATGCGGCTGAGGCAGCAAAAGAAGCATTTTGGATCTATAAAATTCCTAATTGGACTAGAAGTAGTTTTGTTTGCAGCTGAGCTGGGCTATAGCACAGGCTAAGGAATTACGGTCTCATCAATGATCCAAGTATGTACTTCAACGGTTTCATCTGATTCATGAGATCATACTTCGTGGCGATGTCAAGATCAAAAGATCACTTGCAGATCCGCTGACGAAAGCGATATCTCAGCAAAAGTTTGAGCGACCCGTACATAGTTCAAGTGTTGGACACTTGAGTGATTGGCTATAGGCCAAGTGGGAGATTGTTGGACAATTATGACCCATAGTATCACTATTTGTAAAAGACATGGTGTTCTTTGTACAAATTAACTATGTGACAAAGGAAATTGCTCTTTTATCATTTTGTAATTGGATTACTTGGATATATAAATGATAAAAGTCCATATGATTAGTACCGGATTAATAAGATATGAGACAATATTAATCCACGAAAGGTTTAATCATTAAATATCCCTAGTCGTATTATTATCGAGACTGGACATCGATAATACGGAATAGACTAATATTACACTTGTGCGCGTTATGGAAGCTTAACAGCATAGTTCTCATATATTTAAGTATTGGATACTTATGCAAGTGTGATATGAGGTTCTATTAACCGTTTGACCGGGAACAGCTTCGCTCTGGATAGACCATCGGAATCCCATTGGTAGTATGACTATGTGTCTATGGGAATCCGAATCAGGGTAGGTGTATGTGGTCTTAACCTGAGACTTGCATCGCTAATACTTGCGACAATCAGTACGCTTTGGTTTTGGTCGTCCGGAACTTTAACATATTATGTGTAAGCCTCTTCTGGGTTTACTGAGAATCGTAGTGTATTAGATGTGATGTCAATATGGAAGTATCACTTCAGTCATATGAAGATGATGATCACGTAGGGATACAGAACTAGTACTCTTAAATGTTGCTGCTATCAGGATAGTATGACTGGGTCATGATTATCCGATTACAGAGACTATTTGTTAGTGATCCGATATATGCTTCGTACGGGGCATACACAATTCCAGCCCTAGGCCTAGCATGTGACATCCGATACTGGATCTTATTACGTAATATATTGTATACTACGCCTGATACAAATTATATATTCCATGTTGAATATTTCTGGAGAATTGGGTAGGCACGGTGTTTTGCTAGAAGCCAACCATGTCTTGTAAAGCAGTAAGAATGTGGTATCGGGTACACACGTGTTCGGATGGTCTGATGACCGTATTTACTGCCAACATATCCGGGGATCTCTTAGGTCGTTTCCCAAAGATTCACCGATGGCATTTGACTCGAACAGAATTAATATGAGATTAATTATGAGAGAGAAAATTATTCTGGGATTAATTACGGCAAGAATTAATCTGGGATTAATTATCCGAGAAAATTAATATGGGATTAATTGCGTCAAGAATTAATCTGGGATTAATTCAACTAGAAGAAAGAACGCGATTAATTTGGAATTAATCCGTAAAATAAATTCAATAGTTAAATTGGATTTTTCTATTTAATTTATTTAATTGGGCGAAAATAATATACTGGATATATTAATTGAATTGGATTTCAATACGTAATTAAAATTGGATTTTAATTCAAGCGAACAAATTAATTTGGAATTAATTCGTAAGCGACTTTCGTAATAATTTTGCTAGGCATTATTATTTAATTAAATTGTATTTTATTACGTCGCGACGGAAAATTCGTTTAATTGGATTAAATGAACCCGGGCCCAAAGTGTGTTGTGTAAGTCAACTAAATTTGGAATTTAAAATGGGTGGGACCCACAACTTACATCAAATGTCAACACATTTGATGGAAGTAGTTGTCCATTATAAATGAAGCATTTATTCAACACAACAACAAACCTTTTGAAGTTACTATTCATCATCACTTTCTTTTTGTCTCCTTTTGGGCTTGAGCCATTCTTTCTCCATAGACAAATGTTTCTCCAAAATTTGTTAAAGCTAGCACTTTAGAGAGTCAAACAAGGCGATAGGAAAACTCACCCAATAGTTTGGAACTCATTTTGAAAGCTTGGAGCTTCTACATTCAAGGAAATTTTTGGAAAAATTCTCTTACCAACCAATGTAAGTATTCCGCCACTTACTTGTTAAATTCACACAATAGTCATGCTTAGAGATCCATTGGCATGTCTAGGACACTAACAGGGAATGCAACTGAAGATCCTAATGCCCACATCAGCAACTTCCCGGAAGTTTGTGGTACTTCCAACTACAACCGAGCAGCTGAAGAAGCAATGAGACTAAGAGTTTTTCCATATTCTTTGAAAGACAGGGCTAAGGCTTGGCTACATTCACTACCAGTAGGTTCCATCACAACTTGGAACACTCTAGCCACCAAATTCCTTGCAAAGTACTTTCCACCAGCCATAACTGCAAAGTTGAGGAATGACATCACATCCTTTATGTAACAAGATTCAGAATCCCTTTGCGAAGCTTGGGAAAGGTTCAAGGATTTACTCCGGAAATGTCCTCACCATGAGATTGCAAAATGACTACAAGTCCAAACCTTCTACAATGGACTTTCTAGAATAATGAGAACCACAATTGATGCTGCTGCTGGAGGAGCTTTGATGGCAAAATGAGAAGATCAAGCCTGGGACCTAATTAAAGAAATGGCTAACAATAATTCATTGTGGCCAACAGAAATGAGCTTGATCCAACGAATTCCTGGAATTTATGAAGTTAGAGCCAACACAGTAATGAATGCCAAGATGGATCAGATATGCAAATTCTTGGAAACTCTTAGCATGTAAAGCAATATTGGATCCACAAGTTCACCATATGGAGGAGAACCATAACCAAACCAACACAAAGAAATGGTGAATTACGTCAACAATTTCAACAGACAGGGGAACAATCCATATTCCAACACCTATAACCCACGGTGAGGAATCATCCCAATTTCACATGGAGCAATAATTCAGGGCAAATGAACAATCTACCACCCGGATTCCAATAGCAGAACAAAGGCCAGGAGTATGACCAAGAAATAGGAATAATAGAAGTGCTGACCCACTTGAAAAAGATATAAGCAAAACATGACTCTCAAGCAGCTAGGTATGATGCTTTGTTTCAATCCCAAACAGCATTAATTCAAAGTCAATCTGCTTCTATTAAAGCACTGGAGAATCAAATTGGACAACTGGCCAATGCTCAGAGTTACTGACCGCCATGAAATCTTCCCAGCAGCACAAAACAAAATCCAAGGAACATGGGGAATGAGCAATGTCATGCCATCTTGTTAAAATGTGGTACTGAAATCAATAAAGATGTTGGAGTCAAAACAACTGGTGATGAAGTTCCAAAAGAAAGCAGCAAAGCAGTTCCACAGAATGAGAAAAAAGAAGCAAAGGAAAAAAATCAAGAAATGATTACTCTTCCTCCACCTTTTCCACAGTGTCTCAAGAAGATAAACTAGACAAGCAGTTTTCTTGATTCCTGAAGATCTTCAAAAAGCTACATATCAACATTCCATTTGCAGAAGCTTTAGAACAAATGCCCAGCTATGTCAATTTCATGAAAGACATTCTTTCACGAAAGCGAAGATTGGGAGATTATGAGACAATAGCATTATAAGAAGAATACAACGCCATCATTCAGAGGAAGCTTCCCCTGAAGTTGAAAGATCCTGGCAGTTTCACTGTTTTTTGCACCATAGGAGAATATGACTTCGGTACGGCTTTGTATGATTTAGGTGCAAGTGTTAACTTGATGCCTTTCTCTATCTACAAGAAACTGGAGATTGGAGAAACTGCCAACCTCAGTCTCTCTCAACACTTGCTGATAGAATGCTCGTATTTCCGAGAGGCATAGTTGAAGATGTGCTGGTCAAAGTGACAAATTCATTTTCCCAGCAGATTTTATTGTCATTGATATGGAGGAAGACGAAGACGTGTCGATCATCATCGGGAGACCATTCTTGGCTACGGTCTAGCCATTATTGATGTACAAAAAGGAGAACTAACCATGAAGGTATAGGACCAATAAGTAACATTCAGTGTTTTCAAAGCCATGAATTTCCTGAATGACGAGAATGAGGAATGTTTCAGACTTGATATGGAGCCTGAAGACAAATCGTATTGCGTACTGAAGAACCCAATTCTTGCACTACAAGCAACATAAGAAAAACAATTCCACCAACTCAATTAATTGGAGGAATTTCACATTCAGCCTTTTGAGAATGCCAAATTATACAAAGAAAATGCCAAGAAGAAACATGATGAGAAGTTAGTGCGCATACAACTGGAACCAGGGCAGCAAGTACTGTTAAACAACTCAAGTTGAAACGCTTTCCATGGAAGCCAAATCACGGTGGTCAGGTTCATTCCTAGTCACCAAGGTTTTACCAGATAGAGCCGTTAAGTTACATGATCCCAACTCCAACAAAACATTCAAAGTTAACAGCCAGCGTGTCAAACACTACTGGCGATAATCAATTGAGCGATAAAAAGAAAGTGTCACACTTTCAGATCCAGCCTAATGCTCGGGCAGTCATGTTTATCTAACGACATTAAAATTAGCGCTAGCTAGAAGGCAACCCAAGAATTTGTGTATACATTCAGATTTGGTGTGTTTTATTTGGTGTGTTTAATTTTGCAGGTTAAGTAATTTTAGGATGGAAGAAGTTCTTACAAATCTTCACCAAGCAATTTCCTTCTCTCCCTCAAAATTCTCTGATGAAAGTCTACAAAGCTCGTATGGAACGAATGAGACTACTGATGATCAAAGGTATTCTTACTGATATTCGTTGGATTATTGAAGCACGGGTCCGATTGGCAGGTGAGCCTTCTGACTCTTTTATTTCCCATCTGCCTGGTTTAGGTAGAAGTACCTATGCTAAAAAGAGAATAACTAAAAGAATGGCTGTTTGCTATAAATGTGCTCGCATGACATGTAATACTCGTTGTCGTTCTTTAGGAATGGTGTCTGATAACCGCGAAGATAAGATTAATTTTATTAGGGATGGCTTGAATAAGGAGTCTTTGGATGACATATCTAAGACTTTTGAGACGCATCCCAGTGGATATGTATATCATGAAATTTGAATGTTATATGCACAATTCCGAAAAAGAAAGACAACAATTAAGTCTCGGGAATCTGACTCAAAAAGACCATGTTTGCCAATTTATAAGAAAATTAGATGGGAAGCTTATCCCTGACGCATAGACGTCAATCAAGCTGTTACTTTCTTGTAAATATTATTTTTTTTATCTTTTATTTGTGATTTGTTTTATTATTTTCTCCGACAGGATCCAGACCTTTTGACCTTTCACGATTTCTTTTTGCTAATAATTGTCCTTTTAGGTGTTATAAATTCAAATCATCACTTCACTTTTGAAGGCATCCAGATAAAAATGGAAAATACTTCAAGAAGACGAGTTGTAAATAAATGTGTGTTATGTGGTACTAGTGTTGGTTCTAAACCAGAGTTCGTAGCGGCAGCACAGCAATGGTGGGTAGAGTCATAGCTAAAAGGAATATGCACTTAGTATATGGCGGAGGCAGTCTTGGACTAATGGTGATCGTTTCGAAGGTTGTACAGGAAGGAGGCATTCAAGTCTTGGGAATCATCCCAAAACCCTTGGCGGAGGCAAATCTGATTGGACCATTAAACGGAGAGGAACTGATTGTGCTAGGTATGTCTGAGCAACTGTTGGAAATGATAAATCGTGTTGATGCATTTATTGCTTTGCCAGATGGCTTGGGCACAATGGAGGAAATTTTTACAGTACTATCTTGGGCGAACTTGAACATACATCAGAAACCAATTGGATTGTTTAATTCTGATGGATTTTATGATTTTCTTTGTGTATTTCTTGATGATGCTCGGAGAAATAGGTTTGTGACAAAACCTCTGAAAGAACTCTTCTTTACTGCCAAAACTGCCCCAGATTTAATTGACCAAATCTTAGCCTTTGAACCACAAATTTACCCTATCCTTTCCAAGATAAAATGGTTTGATGATGATCGTGGCAAGAAGCGTCGATTAAACCTGGATCTTAACCTTTAGTTTTACTTTTAGATGTAGAATTTCTGATAACCAAGTACTATCTTCTAAACTCATCTTCTACTTTTTAAGACATTGGGGACAATGTCTCATTTAGGTTTGGGGGAAGAGAATAGTTGATTAGTATCTTATTTTTATTATGTTGTTTTTAGTCAAAATTTTTCGAAAAACTCAAAAAAATTGAAAACTTTTACAAATATCAAAAAAAATTATTTTGTGTTTTTGTGTTTTTAATTCGATTAATCGGGTGAAATTGGTGAAAGATATAGCCGAGTAAGGAATTTCCACTCCTGAGCCGTATCTTAACCTATTTCAAAACAAGTTAATTTTTTTTATTTCATTTTAAAATTATTTAATTTGTGAATTTTCTTTTAAACTGATTAAAATGGATCTTCATATGCTCAGTTGATAGGTATTATCAACATACATAGTAACATATGGACATAATTTGTAATTGACGAGTTTGTAATATTCAGTGCTCTAGTTTAATTGGAGGAAACGTCTAAAAAAGCGATAGGATAAAAAAAATTATATATGAGATCCGAGTTATTAAGTCTGTAATGGTGTCTTAACACCTAGTGCCCTAAAACCAACTGGTTTGGGAGTCACTGACGCAAAGCTCGTTACATGGATCAAAGATGTTGCAAAAAAGAAAATTTATATATCTAAAGTCTGAGTAATTAAGTCTGTAGGGGTGTCTTAACACCTAGTGCCCTAAAACCAACTGGTTTGGGAGTCACTGGCCCAAAGCTCGCTACATGGATGAAAGATATTGTATATAAATTAAAAAAAATCTGAAAAATCAGAGAAATATTTCATTGCTTAAAAAAGGTGTGAATTCTGATATAACTTTAGGACGAAAATATTACTCTCTTTTCAACTACATTAAGGACTATTGTGGGCAAAATGAGTTGATTAATATTTTGTTAGCTGTGTATATGAAGAATGGTAAAAATAATCGGAGAATTTACTTATTCGGTAATTTAGAAAGAAAGAAAACAACTATTAACTTGGATAAAAAGTTTCACCTCTTTAAATCACTAACTTCTTTATTCTATTTTCTCTTGTCTTTTTTTACTTTTGTGTGCATTAGTTTTAATATCTTTTTACTTTTATTTAACATTTACGGGTATCGTTGCTGTAAGCCCTCATGAGACTACAACTCGTCCACTAGGGACACCTAGGGGTTTAAAGGCTTGTTGCTACGCTAAATGCAACCGTGATCCCTACTAAAGTAGCTTAGCTTAATCTTTATTTTAAAGATGTTTATGTTATTTTATTTTGTTGTTTTGCTCGAGGACTAGCAAAATGTTAGGTTTAGGGGTGTGATGAGTGGTAAATATATCACTATTTCCCACTTATTTGACCTAATATTTTGTATAGTTTCTTGAGTTTTGTGAATATTTTGATGTGTTTTGTGTTATTTTATAGATAAATAAAGTTTCAGGAATCTCTGTAGGTGATTCGGGGCCAAAACAGTGAAAAATGATAAAAGATGGCAAAATGGTCATTTCGCGCATCACGACACGAACGGTGTGTCTTGACCGCTAACGTGCACCGAAGCCTGATAATGTGCACCGGGACACATGTCACAATCTAAGAAGTTTGCTAAAATGCGCTAGATGCTAACGTGCGCCTGCCACGTTTCAATATCACAACAAATCTGCTAACGTGCGCCGTGCTACGTGTCACCATCACATGTTGCCGACAATCATCATCAACCATGTGTCATCCATATCTCTGCCACGTCATCACCACATCAGTAGCATTCCGAGTCACTGTGCCATGTGTTGTCCACGTCATCATCCATAAATCACATTACGCCATGTGTCATCATCACATGCTGCCAATAATCCACATGGCCACATCATCGCTACGTCAACGCATCGCGACGCGCAAGGGTGGACATGGGCCCGCATACGTCACTATGAATGAGGGCTAAAAGCTCGGTGGCACGTACACCCTTACCACTAAAAGGTGTTTTAGGAATTTTGCCTAATAAACATGATTCACAGATGTTATATGAATCAGAATCAAATCTGTCCAAGTATCCACTCTTCTAAAGTGTGGATATACGAGTCTTGTTACTGTGCCCATACGACAATGCCACAAATAAGTCTCATATGTGTTACTTAATTTGAGCCTTTTGTTTGACATGTTATATGTTTGCGATTCGTTTATATTCAAAATATAACATCTGCTGAACATATCAGTTTATCATCTTTATATACAAAACACCCAGCGTTCCTAAATACAAAGGTATACCCGCATCGGGTTAAACTAGATACAGAGATGATGTTTCTAGTCAATCTAGGTACAAAATAACAGTCACCTTATGTATTTTACATGCCCCGAGGGCAGATTTAAAACATAGGTGCCAACGGCAAAAATAACGACTCTCGTCCCGTTTCCAACTCGTAGGTCGATCTCACCTGAAGCTAGTCTCATGCTAATCTGCAGATCATGCACATCAGTACATATGGGAGTACCACATCCAGAATCAAAAATTCAATTTTTAAAACCATTAGTGGACATGTTTATTTCAATAACAAACATACCTAAGGCCGGAGCCTTGCCCGCCCTCACTTCCTTCAAGTCCGCCTTGTACTCACGACAGTCACGCTTCCAGTGACCTCGTTTGCCACAGTGTAGGCATACACTTTAGAATTTTTCATTTGTCTTCCCATAAGAATTTAACGATTTAGTCTTGCCTCTTTTCTTTTTCTTCTTCACACCCCCAGAAGCCTTCAGCCAAGCCTTGGCTTTCTGGGATATCGAAGTAAGATGCGCCTCGCTTTCAACATCACCATCAACTCCCCAAAAGTCTTCGCTTGGTTCATCATATTGTAGTTCATGATGAACCCGCCTCAGTAATCGGGCAGAGACTGTAAGATCAAATCTATGGAAGTCTCGGCCTCGAAGGTAATGCCTAACTGACCTAACTATTCGATGTCAGCAATCATCTGCGACACGTAGTGCTCGACAGATGTACCATCTGACATACATGAGCGAAAGAGCTTCTTTTGCAATTCATACTTCTGAGATCTAAGGTTAGATCTGTGAAGGTCCTTCAATTTCAACATCATGTTATAAGGATCTAATCCTTTGTTCTGACGAAGAAATTGAGGAGTCATTGCAGCAAGCATTATGGACTGAGCAGTAAAGTTATCATCTCGATGAGTCTTCCAAAGCTCATGATCAACTACCCACTCATGTCCGGACTTAGGCCTGAGAGGTCTCTCTATAACATAGAGTAACTTCTCAGATCCCAGGACTATCCTGAGATTTATTTCCCAGTCTGGAAAATTGGAACCGTTAAAGACATTCTCACCAATGATTATGTCCCTAACGCTAATCTTTCCAGCCATCTTGATTGCTATAGTCCAACTATCCAATCAACGATTTCGGGTACACTCAAAATTCAATGGTTACTATAGTCCAACTATATAACCAACTACAAGTGGAGTAGTTTCTTGTATAGTCTAACTGTTCAAAGAAAGCAATAAAAGATATTAGTCCAACTAATATATATATAACGTGATATAATAATAAAAGAGCGCGTATTAGCAAGTATTAAACGAAATTGTAAATTTAATACTAGCTTTTGACTATTTTTCGGCGAGCCTCTAACCCTCTGTTAAGTTATCGAGAAGCCCAGTTTCCTAGTGGGCTAGGATCCCGTTAAATAACACACAACCTTGACTTTCGCCAACAAGTTGTATGGAACTTAACTAGGTAGATCTCTAAGATTAATTGGATCCCATCCAATTCCTAGATCCGGTAGGTGGACCTCCAAGTCCAAAACGTATATCCAATATATTTTCTAACCTTTTCCTCTGAATCAACTAAGCCTTGGCTTTGGCTCAACAAGCTTAATAATTTCAGTTAAGCGCGACCCATTGACAGTGGGAAAGCTTCGTAATCCACATCGATGTACATAAGTGACCATGACTTTGGCCAACAAATCAAAGCCAATCTTGGATATTGAGAGAGAACCACTCAATGGAAGGAAAACATTTAATATAAAGTGAGGGTGTTTCTCGTAAATTGGCAACCAATTTATTATCTTTGTCCAGACACTGCATTTTTGCATAAGGCGCGATGATGAGCCTCATATGGAGGCACTACCCTTTAAGTTGCGGAAGTCGCAGGAAACAGACTTCGGAAGGAAAAATTAAAAAATCAATACCTTGTCAGATTTCATTCGTTTGCTTATCCTCGGGTTCGCTCGAGTAATCTCTGTTTTAACTATTAGACTCAGCCCAAAAACCCCCGCAACCCACACCAAGCCTACACACCACCAACCCACACGCCGAAGCCCACCGAAGAACCAAGCTCCACACGCCCAAGCCCACTAAATCCCCTCCAAAAAATATCCAACACATTAAACACATGTTAAAATCTAAATAAATCACCTTCCTAATTTAAATAAATCACATGCCTAAATTAAATAAATCAAATCAAATCCCATAAATCTCTTTCCTAAACTAAAACAAATCACCTTCCCAAATTGAATAGATCTTTTCCTTATAACACACTAATTAAATATTTCCCAATTATTGCACAATCTTTTTCCTTACTCATACAAGGAAAGCCCCCAACCCTTTCTTATAAAAATGAGCAAAAACCAAACCCTTGGGAGACTAGAGCACATTCACGCCCAAGACAAGAGAAGAGCATCCCCACGCCAATTCCACAAATAAACTCCAAAGCTTTCGGTTCTCTTCTTCTTGATCTTTTTCACCTTGAAACACAACAAGAAAACCGTCCCTGAAACACCTTCTCCATCACTGCAAATCACCATCAAAAACCACCCCCACCATCACCAAAAATCAGCCCTTCAAAATAGCCATCAAAACACTGAAAATTCACGCCAAATAGCAACCCTAAACACACCCAAATTCACGCCAAACAGCAGCCCTAAACACACCCAAATTCACGCCAAACAGCAGCCCCTGAAAGTCCCTCACACAGCCATAAAACAGCAGCCCCTAAAGTCCCCACACAGCCCTCAATTTTCCGTAAAATAGTCCCCCACACAGCCCTCAATTTACCACAAAATAGTCCCTCAAACTGCACCCTAAATACCTCACAAATAGTCCCAAACTGCACCATAAATACCGCACAACCTGCATCCCATAAAAACAGCACAAACAGTCATCTAAAACACCCCTAAATACCGCAAACAGTAACCAAAAAAGAACGACCAGAAACAACAGCAAAAATAGAGAAAACAGCAGGCCAAAACATCGAGGCGACGAATGAAAACGTTGAACCGGTGAACCAGAGGAGTTGCGGAGCATTAACCCTTCCGACGGCCGCGTAACGCAATTCCAAGAGACGACTTAAAAGGTAAGACATGAGGGCACCCTTTTATTTATTCTCGTTCATCTTTTTAATTATTAGTATTTCTTAGCATGCGTATTGTTGGTTCATGTACGTTATTATTGTGGGATGAATGATTTTGTGCTATCTCTCATGGTATATCGGATGGAAACCCAGGCGTATATTTCATAGCCGAATCCAAATGGACGGTAGTACGGTCTGAACTTGGGATACAATTCCACGTACTACTTGAGAAACACACATCTCTCGTTTTTATCTAATCTTGTGTTTATCCGTGGTTCATTATAAATAGCACGTTATTTCCATGCATGATTTAGTTATTTCTTTCGCATTAGGAGCTTAATTATATCTCTTCAATGTTTATGTTTAGACAAATATTATTTATTTATGTTTCCGCATTTATCAATTTAATATGTTCATGAAATTGTGCGCTTGCCGTTATGTCGATTTACTTTTATGCATGCAAACTTAGATATAGGTTCTACTCCTATGTATGCAAACTTAGATATAGGTTGTATGCAAACTTAGACATAAGTTATTCTTGCATATGTGTGTCACGTAGACTTGGTTATATTATCGCATAAATCCGTTTATTACAAGTGGCATAAGTAAGGGACCATTTCGAACCCAACGGTTTGAGGTCTTCCCTTACGAGGGGTGAGTGCGGCCTTAAATCATTTCCCAGTTCACGCTGGGTGGCGAATCTATTATTCTCCGGTTTAGTCCCCCGCGGGCCACTCCGTACTCCCGATCGGGTCGCGAGCCTGGAACAGCGTCGCCGCTTTCTATGTCCTACACTTTGATTAGGTCTCATCATTCACCCTTAAACATACATTCTGAAAGCATAATAAGGCGCGATAAAATTTAATAATGATATGCGGATGGATATATAATACAATTTGTTCCTAGAACAAATATCTCAATTTCCTCTCTCCCGCTAGCACTTTATATTCTTCTACCTAATTACATAACACAATAATAAACCTCATTTGAATTGAGGATAATTGGTGAGAAGAGAAATATAAAGAGATAAAGAGGTGAAAGGCTGGACACGTAGGTCCAATTTAAATAAATACCATATTTACAACAATTTCCAAAAATGCCCCCACCCATCTAATATCCATCCGATATACATTATTCATACAAATACATCCAAGTATTCACACAAAGCATGTTGTCAATCAATCTAATCCAATTAATTAATCTTCAATTAATGACCATCCAATGTTCATACAACGATTTGATTTGCGCGAGTCCAACTCGTTTAAGAATAAATACTCAAAGTAAGTATTCTTGAATTATATCGAATTATAATTTTAAATCCAATTCAAATTGTATCCAATACTAATTCATTTTTAATTCCAAATTAAACAATTACACTTATAATAGTGTCTTTTAGACTTGGATTCCAAATCCAATCCAATTGGGTCTCAAAGGTCCAATTAGCATCCAATACTAATTCAATTAAGTCCAATGGGCTTTTAATTAATTTTTTTAGGCATGGACTTTGGCCATTATGGATCCAACCCAAAATGCCAAGGCCCATTTAGGAATCACCATTTGCTAAAAATCAATTTTGGCCCATTAGGCCCAATTAAATAATTAAAGGCCCAAAGTCATATTTTGGACTTTATAGAAATGGTTTTAGGTCTAATTGGATCCAACCTAATTGTCCAAAACCATACTTGGCCCAACCATGCCCATTAGCCCAAATACAACAAATTAACTTAATACTTTATTTTAAATATCATATTAATCCAATTAAGTGTAATTAACACAATTAATTAATTAATCTAATATTTCTAAAACACCAATTAATCTAATTAATCATGTTTAACATTTCAATTCATGTCCAACACAAATTGAAGCAAAATCAATTCATCCAACATGCTTCAACTCACGGAAATTGTAAGAAATAACACCCAATTTTGATTTCAATCTAATTAAATCAACAATCAATATTCATTTCATGCTTTAAACACATACAGTTGTCTAATTTTCAAAAAATCACCATGAGCTTTCTAGGGTCAAGTTTCGGCCATGCTTAAAGAATTGGGGAAATTTTGATCCAATCAATTTTCAAAAATCCAATGATGCACAAATCTTATTTATCATCATCTAATCACAACCAAACAATCAATTTCGAATTTAGATGCTCCAAGCACAAAATCCTCAAATTAAAGTGTATAAACCCTAGAAATTAAATCAAGTTTAGATGGGCTCTGATACCATTGTTAGTGTGTCCTACACATGCCAAGGATCTCTAAACAAGATTAAAGTGTGAATAAATCAAGATAAGTTACGGAATACTTACATTGATCGGTAGAGAAGTTTCAAAAATTTCAATGGATGTAGAAGCTCCAAGCTTTGAAAATGAGTTCCAAACTCTTGGTTGAGTTTCCCTATCACCTTAAATTGACTCCCAAATTGCTAGCTTAGGTGGAAAATTTGAAACAAAATTTTCCCTCGTAGAGAGGAAGCAATCGGCCAAGCGTGAAAGAAAATAGAGAATGAATAGTTCAAGGTCAAAACTTGGTTGTTGTGTAATTAAAGTCCAACCATTAATTTTTCCAACCACTTCCATCTAGTGTCAAACAATTGATGTAAGTAAAGTGGGTCCCACCACTTTAAATTTCAAATTTAGTTGGCTTACACAACACACTTTGGGTCCGGGTTTCTTTAATCCGATTAAACGGATTTTCCATCGCGACGTAATTAAATCCAATTTAATTAAATAATAATGCCTAGCAAAATTATTACGATAGTCGCTTACGAATTAATTCCAAATTAATTCGTTTGCCCGAATTAAAATCCAATTTTAATTCCGCATTGAATTCCGATTTCAATTAATATATCCAATATATTATTTAATCGATTAATTCTAAATTAATCACTTTCTCTCTTCTAGACGAATTTAATCTCAGATAAAATTCTTGCCGCAATTAATCCAATATTAATTTTCTCTCTCATAATTAATCCCAGATTAATTTTGTTCGAGTCAAACGTCATTGGTGAATCTTTGGGAAGCGACCCAAGAGATTCCTGGATATGTTGGCAGTAAATACAGTCATCGGACTATCCGAACACGTCTGTACCCTGTACCACGTTCTCACCGATTTACAAGACATGGTTGGCTTCTAGCAAAGCACCATGCCTACCCAATTCTCTAGAAATATTCAACGAGGAATATATAATTTGTATCAAGCGTAGTTATACAATATATTGTGTAATACGATCCAATATCGGATGTCACATGCCAAGCCTAGGCTTGGCTCTGTGTCTGCCCCGTAAGAAGCATATATCGGATCCCGCGTAACTAGTTTTTGTAATCGAATAATCATGACCTAGTCATACTATCCCGATAGCTGCAGCATTTAAGAGTACTAGTACTGTATCCTGCGTGATCATCATCTCCGTATGACTAAAGTGATACTCCCATCTTGACATCACATCCAATACACTACGATTCTCAGTAAACCCAACATAGGCCTACACATAACCTGTTAAAGCTCCGGACGACCAAAACCAAAGTAAACTGATTGTCGCAAGTATTAGCGATGCAAGTCTCAGGTTAAAGATCATATACACCTACCCTGATTCGGATTTCCATAGACACATAGTCATAATACCAATGAGACTCCGAGGGGTCTATCCAGAGCGAAGCTGTTCCCGGTCCAACGGCTAACAGAACCTCTTATCACACTTGCATAAGTATCTAATACTTAAATATATGAGAACTATATCGTTAAGCTTCCATAATGCGCACAAGTGTAATACTAGTCTATTCCGTATTATCGATGTTCAGTCTCGATAATACTACGACTAAGGATATTTAATGATTAAACCATTCGTGGATTAATATTGTCTCATATCTTATTAATCTGGTTTAACCATATGGACTTTTATCATTTATATATCAAAGTAATCCAATTACAAAATGATAAAATAGCAATTTCCTTTGTCATAGAGTTAATTTGTACAAAAACACCATGTCTTTTACAAATAGTGACACTGTGGGTCATAATTGTCCAACAGATGGTTCATTCGCGAACCGTTCCTGGTGTGAGATGGTTCATTCCCGAACCGTTCCATGTGTGAGATGGTTCATTCCCGAACCGTTCCATGTGTGAGATGGTTCATTCCCGAACCATTTCTATATATCTCAATTATGCTCTGCAATTACTTTTTTTGTGCTCAGTATGGTATGACTTTTTTTTTTTTTCTTTTGTCTCTTTTTTTTCCAACACACTTACCCTTTATGGTAGAATTTTTCCTCATGATGGTCCTAATACTCGCCCATGGGCAGCTTCACGCTTTATCGGTTATAAGTGGTTTATTTTTTTTCTTTAGAGACTTTTCTTTTATTTTCAACCATACCACACATCATAATAGAAGCAAATCATGATAGACATCTAAGCAAACGATCATTCATCGACCTGCAATTTCTTCAACTAGTCACTTTGCCAACTACTCAGGTTTTCAGTGAAAAAACCTATAATTAAGTGCTTACGAGTCTAACATAGATCAACTATTTAAAGTATCAGATAAAAGTACATCAAGAACTTATCATTTCTAAGATTTCACCCTAAAGCAAACAAGTTCATCATTGGCGTATGTTTAACTATTAAGGGCTAAAAACAAACATTTTTTTTCTGCCTAAGGCCTGTCTATCCTTCCCGCGACATATTTAGTCATGTCATCATCAAAAATAGGGATTTCTTCGCTCACCCTATTCAGCTCCTCATGTCTTCCATCCTCATTGTTTCTATTCCCATTGTGTGGGGTATTGTCATATTATCCACAGCGTTGGTCAAAGCTTGTAGTTGCTTAGTAATTTTGGAGATGTTGGTCTCCAATTGATCCATGCGAGAACCTTCACTACCTGACGCATCCATGCTTGCTAACCTCTTCTTGAAAAGTCTTCATTCTTCTTTAACCCAACAGATGTATATGATGGCTTTTAAGACAGTGGGTCAACATGATGCGTGTATGCATGAGATGCATGAGATGGATGTGGTTATTGATGGATTTTAAGACAATGGGTTAACATGATGTGTGTATACATGAGATGTGTGAGATGCATGAGATGCATGTTGTTATTGATGTCTTTTAAGACAATGGATCAATATGATGCATGAGATGCATGGGATGCATGAAATGCATGTGGTTATCAAAACATCAAATATTCTTCCATCCTTATTCCTCCCACACTCGTGGTAAGTCCATTTCTGCCCTAGGTATGGCTTATTTTATGCACCAATGTGGGGTACACAAAATCGTTCTCTCCCACGATACATGGGTGAACCTTGACTACCTCAATCTATTTCCATCAGTAAAAGACAAAGACCGCCCATTTACAAAATTGACTAAGTCTATTATGGGGATGGTGCTATTGTCTAGAAACTATGAATTGGGCCCTCGGTAATCACGGTTGTGGGGATGGACTTGGAGATATCCAAAAGTATACAAATATGCCATAACAAGGCGTACCATTCCTAGATGAAAGCCAGTGTGGATATCGGACTCATGCATTTGGCATAATCGGATCATGTTTTGGACCTTCTAAGGCCCTCAAGGTTTTCATACAAGTTGGCCTGTTATCATTTTAAAGCGTTCAATCACATTATCGCGAGGTGCAAACTTGTCCCAGTTGAAAAGGCCCAACAAGTTTACACTTTTGCGATAAGGTGGCTAAACAACTTCAAATGATATGGGGCCCAAACACAAGGTGGCCCATAATCATTTTGAAAATGTTTGGTCTAATCGTCATAAGATATAAACTTGTCCCAGTTTAAGTGGCCCAACAATTTCGTATCCTATGACGAGAGTTCCAAATGGATCCAAATGATAATGGTCTCAAACACAAGCACAAGGGTAGCTTCTATAGGACATATAACTATGGTTCATATGTGGGCTTATGTTTAACTATTAAGGGCTAAAAACAAACATTTTTTTTCTGCTTGAGGCCTGGCTATCCTTCCCGCGGCATATTCAGCCATGTCATCATCAAAAATTGGGATTTCTTCACTCACCCTATTCGGGCTCCTCACGTCTTCCATCCTCATTGTTTTATGTTCCCACTGTGCGGGGTATTGTCATATTAGCCACAGCGTTGGTCAAAGCTTGTAGTTGCTCAGTAATTTTGGTGATGTTGGTCTCCAATTGATCCATGCGAGAACCTTCACTGCCTGACGCATCCATGCTTGCTAACCTTTTCTTGACAAGTCTTTCTTCTTCTCTAACCCAACAGATGTCTATGATGGATTTTAAGACAAGGGGTTAACATGATGCGTGTATGCATGAGATGCATGTGGTTATTGATGGATTTTATTACAATGGGTCAACATGATGTGTGTATGCATGAGATGTATGAGATGCATGTGGTTATTGATGGCTTTTAAGACAAGGGATCAACATTATGCATGAGATGCATGAAATGCTTGTGGTTATCAAAACATCATATATCCTTCCATCCTTATTCCTCCCACACTCATGGTAAGTCCATTTCTGCCCTAGGTATGGCTTATTTTATGCACCAATGTGGGGTACACAAAATCGTTCTCTCCCACACTACATGGGTGAACCTTGACTACCTCAGTCCCTTTCCATCAGTAAAAGACAAAGACCGCCCCATTAAAAAATTGACTAAGCCTATTATAGGGATCGTGCTATTGTCTAGAAACGATGAATTGGGACCTCGGTAATCACGGTTGTGGGGATGGACTTGGAGATATCTAAAAGTATACAAATATGCCATAACAAGGCGTACCCTACATGGATGAAAGCCATTGTGGATATCGGACTCATGCATTTGGCATAATCAGATCATGTTTTGGACCTTCTAAACCCCTCAAGGTTTTCATACAAGTTGGCCCGTTATCATTTTAAAGCGTTCAATCAGATTATCGCGAGGTGCAAACTTGTCCTAGTTGAAAATGCCCAACAAGTTTACACTTTTGCGATAAGGTGGCTAAACAACTTCAAATGATATGGGGCCCAAACACAAGGTGGTCCATCATCATTTTGAAAACTTTTGGCTCAATTGTCATAAGATATAAACTCGTCCCAGTTTAAGTGGCCCAACAAGTTCGTATCCTATGACGAGAGGTCCAAATAGATCCAAATGATAATGGTCCCAAACACAAGCATTGGGGTAGCTTCTATACGACATATAACTATGGTTCATATGTGGGCTTATAAGGGTATGGATAAAGGCTCCCGCCGGCGAAGGGTTCCTCACAACTAGGTCTTCCCACTCAATGGTTCAAGCGACCAAGTGAGCGCGCCTTTTTTATACCATAGGGTACGTGCCAATGAGTGATGGTCATCACATAATGATCCACCACCTTGAGTGAAAGAAATTTTACGATACATGATGCCATCGGGGTAAGAATGGTATGTAAAATATATGAGACTTGGGTAACCAGAGCCAAAGCCACAGACACTACAAGGTATTATTTCGAGGCCGATTCTCTATCCCCAGTGGAGTCGCCATCTGCAGGAGTGAAACGGGGTTTACTGCTATGCCTTTGATGTTCACCAACCACGACACTGTTGGGCTCGCAGCCCGTAGAGAGTTCAGAGTAGCCCGCGGGGGACGAAACCGGAGAATAAATGAGTCGCCACCCATTGTGAATTGGGAAAAGATTTAAAGCCGCACTCACCCCTCGCAAGGGAAGACCTCAAATCGTTGAGTTTGGAATGGTCCCTTACTTATGCCAGTATAATGGACGGGTTCACACAATGGTATAGCCAAGTCTTATACACTTCATGCAAGATAATTCAAATAAACACACAAATTTATACACCCATAAACATTAATATAAATAAAAGCCAATTAAATTAAGAAATATAGGTACGATAATAAGAATCATAATAATCAAAAGCAAATAAAGCGTCAATAAATAAATAGTAAACAAAAAGGGGTTAATCATGCATATATGAGTATTCCTCGAGTGGTACGTGGAGTTGTATCCCAAGCACAGACCGCACTACCGTCCATTCGGATTCGGCTACGGAATTTACGTCTGGGTTTACATCTGATATACTTCAAGGGATGATAACACGCATAACCCTTAATGCAATGTAAACGGTCATAAAAAAGCGAAATAATAAAATAATGATAAAAGTAAATAGACAAAAAGCTAAATAGCAAAAATAAATGCGGAATAATAAAATAACGATGAAAGCGAATAAAAAAAAAAAAGATAAATAACACCAAATAGATAAATAATAATAATAATAATAATAATAAAATGCCGAAGAAGAAAAAAATGTGACCAGAAATTTGGCCGTCTTTAATGTAGCACTTCGCATACCCGGCTGGACGTATTTCACGTCCAGCCAGGCATGCCGTGTCCGGAACTATAAAAATAAATAAGGTGCCCTCAGATCTTACATTTTAAGTTGCTTCTTGGAAGTGCGTTAGGCCGTTACCGGAAGGATTGAAGTTGGTTGGCTGTTTGCTATTTCTAGTTTGCGGTTTCACTCGCTGCTTTAGTGTTTTGCTGTTTCCTGGCTACTATATTGCTATTTTTTTGCTGTTGTTTTTGCTAATTTTTTTCTCTATTTTTTCGGTGGTTTCCTCACTGTTTTTGGGCTGGTTGTTTTGGTTGTATTTGGCACTATTTTGGGTGATTTTAGGGGCTGCTGTTTGGGTGATCTAGGGGCTATTTTGGTGTCTCTAGTTCACGGTTTTTGGGTTGTGATGGCTTGCTGTTTCACTTTGATTTGGGGGCTGCTATTTGGGTGATTTTTTGTTGATGTCGTATGTGTGTTGTTTTGTTCGGTTGTAGGGGTGCTTTGTTGTTGTTTTGTTCAGTTGTAGGGGGCTGCTTTAGTCGGTGGTGGGCTTAAGGTTTGTTGTTTTTCTTTGGCTGCTGCTTCACGTTCATGTTGATGTTGCTGTTTGCATTGTTTTCTTTTTTTTTTGGCCGCTTCTTGGTCTTTTTTTTGTCGGTCTTGCTAAGGTTTTTGGGTGTTTGTTGTTTGAGTGGTGTTCTTTGGGTTTGCTGTTTGTTTTGTGGCAGTTCAAGAGGAAGAGAATAGGCCTTTAGGATTTGTGTGTTTTTCACGTGTGAGGTCCTAGAAGAAGAAGAGAAACCTAGGTGTTATTGCCGTCCCTCTACAAAGATGAAACTTGGTCCCTTTTATAATGATTTGGATGGATCGCCAAGAAGGGAAACAAATCATGGAAAATTATTTTGGAATATAATCTTAAAAATTTGTTGATGGAGATTCAAATCTTTTTTAATTGGAAAGTCTTGATGAGGGAATTTGAGCATGTGTTTTGCATGGGATTTCAAATCTTTGTTAAATTGAAAGTGATTTGAGGGGATTTGAGCATGTGTTTTGCACGAGGTTTTCTTCTTTTGGGCGTGTATGATGTCTTTTGGGCCTTGGGCATGTGGTTCATGGGCTTTGTATGGTGCTTGTCCTGGGCATGGATTGTATGGTCTTTCATAGGTTGCAGGGGTTTTGGGCCGAGGCTAAGGTTTGAAACAGAAACTGACTGAGCGAATCTAAGGCTTGCTAGTGAGTCCGAATCCAATGAGGTGCTAATTTTGGAGTTTTTCCTTCCGGCATTCATTTCCCGCTACTTCCATAACTTTTCAGGTAGTGCCTCCATACGAGGCTCATCATTAGGCTTATGCAAAAATGCAGTGTCTACACCAAGCCTTCTTGTTTCTTCCTTATTCTCTCTTTCTTCTTCTCTTCCCTCCATTTTCTTCTTCTTTTTCTCTCTTCCTTCACGTTTTCTACTCTCCATTTTGTTTTAATTTCTGAATTTGTGAATAGTTCTCCCCCTTTTATAGTTGGCCATAAAAAAAATAGAAGAGTGTAGAAATTTATAGAATTTACTAGAATGCCCTCGGGTACTATTCACTCGAATTTGTTATCTATATTTTCGACTTGTTTCTATTCTGAATTTGGAAATTTGTTCAACGTGAAAGTTGTAGGTCTCGATCTCAGCTTTCCGGATATATAAAATGCATTAAGATCGGAGTTCTTATGAGGAAGTTATGGCCCAAACACCGTAGGTTGTCCGAAATAAAACATCGTACAATTCTATATCGGAACTTCGAGGAATATCGATTGTCTCCCAAGGTTACTTCATGAGTGCATATGTGTTCAACATAATTTACATTATGAATGATTATCCCAAAATGAAACGGTGGTCGAGATTATTGTTCGAAGGGATTACCAGTCGTTACAGTCCAGAAGCGTGCAACCATTCTTCTCTTGCGCGTTACGACGCACAGCCCTTCTGCATTGCGACGCGAATCAATTTTCCAGGCTTCTATTCTTCTTCTTCTTCAAATCAAACTCACCCAAATGCCATTCCCAACATCTCCATACTAAAAACCATAACACAAAACATCATCATACATCAACTTCACACATTTTAATTCAAGTTAACATCCTCAACACTCCATTAATCACATCATTCTCACTCTAAGCTTAAACCCTTAGAATTTATAAAATTTGGGTACTTATGCAACAACCATTTCTTTACTTATCAATCAATAATAAACAACCCTTAGCTTGCTAATATCTCTATCTTATCATCAAACTCCCAAAATCCAACAATTCAGTTTTGGGTCAAGTCTTTTTACCTTCTCTCACTCTTGATTTTTCTTCATTCCTCAAGCCTCCATGGTAGCCTTTCTTCTTCTTAGTTGGATGGATGGATAATTAGCTTGCTTCTTCTTCCTTTTTCCTTTTTTCTTCTTCTTTTTTCTTTCTTTTTCTTTCTTCTTCCTCACTCTCACGTCTCTTTCTTTTTTTTTTTGAATGAGTGAATAGTAATTCTTTTTTATAATAAGGCTCAAATGATTAAATTGGGGTATTTTAGTTTAAAGAAAAACCAAATTTTTGGAGAAAGTTATAGAATATTCTAGTTAGGTCCGAAATTACTATTCATCCATATTTTTTACTTACATTTTTGACCAGTTTCTGATCCGAATATGGAATATCGTTCAACGTGAAAGTTATAGGTCTCGATCTCAGCTTTCCGACGATATAAAATTTATAATCCGAGTTCGTATCAGAAAGTTACGGCCCAAATACCATGGGTTGTCTGGAGTGGTACATTATACAGTTTCATATCGGAATTTCAGGGAATTAGCCAATTATCCCCAAAGTCGTTCCATGAGTGTATTTGTGTCCCAACATAATTTATATTATGTTATCCTCATCCCATAGTACCACAGTACTACAACATAATAGTAGTAGAGACTGCCGGTCATTGTAGTATTGTACTACTGCGTTTTGGACTAATCCCTATGGACGTTGTCAACTATTGACGACTATTTTTCGTTCAAAGGGAAAAATAAGGAATTCACCCCTCGAATAAACCTCTCTCAACGGTGAATTCGTTTGGTTAGTGGGAAGCGCACGAACTTAGCAAGCAAACATGATAATCACAGAGTTTACCTGGTTCGGTGGAAAGTGGCTCATACCTACGTCCACATGATAAAAGGAAGATATTTTGTTACTACTCGGGGTCAAGACCGACCCAAGCTTCAAATGGGGGAATGAAATGTAGTAGTAAAAAACTTCGGGTCTTACACAAGCCCGTTACAGTTCTCTCAAATGGTCGGGTAACTGACCAACTTTCTCTCTATATCTTTAATTCTTGAGCTCTAAATCATTTTCAAGTAGTGAGATGCAAAAATTACTAACCCTTGAATTTTTTACTTCAACCCCTTTATATAGGATTCAAAATACATTATTCCATCAATCATGATGTTAGCTGGTGACATTAAATCATCATTTTAGTTACTGTCAGCCTCAACCACCCATAATCCAGCCAACCAGATCTGTTTATTCCTCTGCTACTATACCGATCTATGGCGGCTCTGCTCTGCCACTATTCTTTCACTACACCAGCCTATGGCGGCTGGCAGGGCCTACAACCACTATGGACTGCTGCTTTTCTATAGCATCATTAACCTTCTGAAAGCATACCTTCCCAAGTAGGGCATACGTCACATGACTTCGATACTGGTCGACCTGAGATCCCATCTTTGTTCCTCAGGTCGGTATACCGAGGAAGATGATACTGATCAAATATCCTTTTAGCTCTTTTAACTAGGTCGGGTTGACATATTGTAGGCATTGCATTTTTGCATGTGAAACCCGATGATGAGTCTCAGTTTGGAGGCACTACCTTTTTAGTTAAGGATATTGCGGGAAACGGTCGTCGGAAGGGAATCGGTATTTCGTTATATCCTTATTCACTTGTTTAGCATCAAGCTCACTTGTTAGACCTCCGTTTAGAGCACCTTTGGCCCAAATAAAAACCCGCAAACCTTTTAACCTTGGCCACACGACCCTTGCCACCCACCTAAGCCCACTCACGAAACCAACACAGCACCTAGCCCACCAAGAGAGGCCCACACGCCCATATCACCCTAAATTACACCCAAATTAAATCAAATATTAATTAAATTAAACATTAACTAAATAAAATATTAATTAATTAATATACCAAATTAAAATATTGTAACTTCCTAACTTAAAATATTATATACTAAATTAAAGAAATATTATGCCTAATTAAAATCAATCATAACCAATTAAAAATATTGACTTCCTAATCTAACAAATTGTATTCCTAAACCAAGCCAATCAAATATTCAACATTCCTAATTCACCAAAATTTGTCCCCCCCTCAATCCATTGATTTCCTTATCCAACACCGAATCAAATCCTCTCTTTAATGCCAAAATCCCTTCCTTGTGAGACAAGGAGAAGCCCTAGCCCTTCTCTATATAAACAACCCCTAACCAAGACATGCACTCCCTTCACAAGATACAACTCACACAAAAATCACAAGAAAAATAGCAAACATTTCTCTTCATCTTCTCCCTTCATAGCCAAAAACATCACTCTCCTCAACCCCTCCATTGCCGAAAATATTACAACCCTACAACCATCAAAACAACCCTTAATCACCACTGAAAACCAGCCCCATACACCCCCCAAACATCACCGAAAATTCCCCCAAAAACAGCAGCTGCATCACCGAAATTTACACCAAAAAACTGCATTTTTGATCCTTAAGATAATCACAAAAAACTGCACCTAAAACCCCTAAAAAACACAAAAAATAGTAGCTTTGAAGACCTGAAACAGTAAGCAGAAAATACAGAGGAAATAGCAGTAAAACGGAGGTCAAACAACAAGCAAAACAGCAAAACAGTGAGCTAAGACGCTAAACCAGTGAACCGGAGAAGTTGATGAGCTTTAACTCTTCCGATCTCCGTGAAACGCAAGTCCGAAAGTCGGCAAAAAAGGTTAGACCTGAGGGTATTTTTCACACTCGTTTTCAGTTTTATTTTTATTATTTATTGAGCACTGTTCGCATGATTATTATGTTAAAATGCATGTTGTGGTCCTTGAGTAGATAAATATGCATGTATTATGAAATATTGTATGTTGTGGCCTTGGAATAAAATGAAAGATGTGTCAACTCTCGTGGTATATCGGATGGAAATCCGGACATAAATTTCATAGCCGATTCCGAATGGACGGTAGTATGATCTGTACTCGGGATACAACTCCACGTATCGCTTGAGTAAATGGCACATTCTTTTGTTTTATGTTGCTTTGATTTATTTATTATTCGTCATTTAAATTCCGCATGTTATTTTTTTATATGCATGATGTGATCGAGCGCATGGGCTTAGTAAGTTGGATTAAAGGTCCCCTATTCTGAGGGGTTACAAACCTTTACCATATGCTTTGCCGCGCCGATTAATGTATATTCGGTTCAATGTAAGATGTGTTCAATCGGGTATACGAATTCCGATGTTATTGTCTTTATTTTTATATACATGATGTGATCGAGCGCATGGGCTTAGTAAGTTGGATAAAGGTCCCCTATTTTGAGGGGTTAAAATCCTTTACCATAATGCTTTTCCACGCCGATTGGTGTATATTCGATTGGATGTGAGATGATTTCAATGGGATACGTGAGGTCTCACATTGTGGATTTGTTTGTCTATGAATGTGTTGCATGCATCAGGTCTGGTTCCATTCGAATGCGTTCTCGAACGCCACACGAACGTGAACCTTCTGTTTACCATTCGAACGCGTTCTCGAACGCTACGCGAACGCGCACGCATTTTCTTAGTTTCATCATACATCAGGTCTGGTTCCGTTCGAACGCGTTCTCGAACACTATACGAACACGAACCATTTATTTACCGTTTGAACGTGTTCTCAAACGCTACGCGAATGCCACGCATTTTCTTAGTTTCATCATGCATCAGGTCTGGTTCCGTTCGAACGCGTTCTTGGACGCTATACGAACGCGAACCTTCTGTTTACCGTTCGAACGCTTTCTTAAACCCTACGCGAATGCGTACGCATTTGCTTAGTGTTTCATGCATCAGGTCTGACTCCGTTCGAACACGTTCTCGAGTGCTATACGAACGCGAACCTTTTATTTACCGTTCGAACACGTTCTCGAACGCTACGCGAACGCGCACCCACTGAACTGAGTCTTTTTCATCAGATTTCGTACATAATTATTCCTAGTAGCTATCCCTTCATATGATGAACCCGATTGCTTCTCTGTATTAAGCAAGATTATGTAGGTGTCGTTCATCTGTATTCCCCACATGTATGAGTACAATGTGTTTATTAACTTGTATGCTTGCCGTATGTTAATTTATCTTTATGTATGCAAATTGAGACATTGATTACATGCAAATAGGCTGTATGCAAATTTGGATATGTGTTACATGTAAATTTAGATGAACTTGTTGATGTATGCATGCGAACTTAGGGGTAAATCATCCTTGGAAATATGTTGCTTAGGCTTGGTTAGATTATTCCACAAATCATTTTATTACAAGTGGCATAAGTAAGGGACCATTCCGAACCCAACGGTTTGAGGTCTTCCCTTGCGAGGGGTAAGTGCGGCCTTAAATCTTTGTCCCGGTTCACACCGGGTGGCGACTCCATTATTCACCGGTTTAGTCCCCCACGGGCTACTCCGTACTCCCAACCGAGCCGCGAGCCCGGAACAGCATGCGTCGCCCAGTTTCTGTGTTCCCATAGTCTGGCGACTCCACTGGGGATAAAGAATCGGCCCCGAAATAATGTCTTGTAATACTATGATTTATGCTTTAATTGACTGTGTCTACAGTGGGTTAAAAGGGGTTTAATCAAAGGCATTTTGAGGCTAGATAATGGTTTGGTTGTTAGACATTATGACCCATAGCGTCACTGTTTTGTAAATGATATTGTATTATTGTACAAAATTAACTATGTGATAATGAAATTGCCTTTTGCCGTTTTGTAATTTATTTACTTTGATATATAAATGGCGAAAGTCCATATGATTAATTCTGTATTGAGATGATATGAGACAGTATCAATACATAAAGGTTAAATCATTAAATATCCCTAGTCAGAGTATTATCGAGATCGGACATCGATAATGCGGAATAGACTAGTATTGCACTTGTGCATGTTGTGAGGGCACAACGGCATAGTTCTCATATATTTAAGTATAGGATACTTATGCAAGTGCGATAGGAGGTTGTGTTTTACCGATGGTACGGAAAACAGCTTCGCTCTGGATAGACCCCGCGGAATCCCATTGGTAGTATGTCTGCGTGTCTATGGGAGGCCGCATCAGGGTAGGTGTATATGGTCTTAACTTGAGACTTGCATCGCTAGTACTTGCGACAATAGGTAAACTTTGGTTTTGGTGGTTGGGGGACCTTAACTGGTTCTGTGTTCACCTCTTCTGGGTTTATCAGGAATCGTAGTGCACTGGGTGTGATGTCAAGATGGAACTGTCACTTCAGACATATGGAGTTGATGATCGCGCAGGATACAGAACTAGTGCTCTATAAAAGGTTGCAACCGTCGGGACAATATGACTAGGTCAGTATTGCCCGATTTAAAGAGACTAGTTGCTTGATGTCCGATATATGTTTCGTACGGGGCAGACACATTTCCAGCCCCAGGCCTAACATGTGATCGTCCGATACTGGATCGATGTACGCAATACTACGGTATACTACGCTTGATATAGATCTAATATTCCAGTAAGAATATTTCTGGAGAATTGGGTAGGCATGGCACTTTGCTAGAAGCCAACCTTGTCTTGTAAATCGGTAAAAACGTAGTACGAGGTACGTACGTGTTTGGATTATCCAACGACCGTATTTACTGCCAACATATCCGGAGATCTCTTGGGTCGCTTCCTGAAGATTCACCTATGATGTTGATTCGAACTTTATTAATCTTGGATTAATAAAGGAGAAACTTTATCTTGGATAAAATGCCTTATTAGGAGAGAGAGAGAGATCGATTAATCTGGAATTAATCGATAAAATAATATATTCGATATATTATTAAACGAAATTAGATTTCGACGCGGAATTAAAATCGGATTTTAATTCGGGCAAACGAATTAATTTAGAATTAATTCATTAGCGAACTGAATAGTAATTTCGCAAGGCGTAATTATTTAATTCACGTCGCGACGGAAATTCGTTAATTTGGAATTAACGAAACCGAGCCCGAAAGTGCTTGCGGACACATTCGTATTTTGAATCGAGTGATATCCGCAAATCACATCGCGATATCTCATTACTTAATACGAATAGATAGTGAATGTATCTAGTCACCTTTGAGGGATGATGCATTGTCTCTAATCTCAAAGTATGGTAATGATAGCAAATTATGGATTCATTTTGGAGGGAAAGCCATGCACGGTTTTGGAAGGATTTTTTGCATTAAAAAATTCTTTTGGTATTAGATATCACTTCACTTTTCATTTTCCTTGGTCATTCACGGTTTTGGCATGCAAAGGAAACAAAAATTAAAAGTGAAACATTCTCCTCTTCTTTCTCTCTTGCTCACGCCGTGAGCTGCACATGCAAGGTAGAAGATTGTTCTCTCATTCTCCATTTTTGCTAGCACAAGCAAGGAATCAAAGGAGGTGATAGGGAAACCACCTTGGAGCTTGGAATACACAAAGCTTGGAGCTTTCAACTCTTTTCTCCTCTTGGCCGAACCATATAGGAACTTGGAGCTTCAACCCTTTGTTCATCTTCTTCATCACAAAAGCTTTGTAAGTATGATTCCGCCATGCTTCAAGTTTATTATATATTCATTTATTGTATTTCATATGCTTATACTTTCCTTGGGACAAATAATAGAAACCAACATTGGTGTCTTCCTTCACTCACTACCTTTCTAGAAGGAAAAGCTGTGAAGGAACCTAGATAGCCATCTACGCGTAACCTATTGTGATGGACTAATTTGGAGGACTCGTTGTTTATTCCTAACACCAAGCGATAAGAGCCTAAGAGGCTTGGGTATTTTAGTGAGCCTCGCTCCACCCTCCCTCTGGGGAATCTACAAAGGGAAGTCAATTTGACAGTCAGTCACACACCATAGCTCGTTGGCACGTACCTTAGTGTATAAAAAAGGGTGCGCTCACTTGGTCACTCGAACCCTTGAGTGGGGAGATCTAGTTGTGGGCCATCCTTCACCGGTGAGAGCCTTTGTCTACACCCTTGCGAACCCACACGTAGACCGGGGTTGTATGACCTATAGAAACTATTTCCTTGTGTTTGTGGGCCATCCTCATTTGGATGCAGTTGGACTTCTTGTCAGAAATGCAAACTTGTTGGGCCATTTAAACTGGGACGAGTTCGTATCCTATGACAATTGGGCCAAAAGCTTCTGAAATGTCGATGGGCCACTCTATAGAAATTATTATTTTATGTTTGCATTACCTTTCTTTTATTCTTGTGTTTGGGAACATCATCGTTTGGATCCATTTGGACCATTTGTCATGGGATGTGGGCTTGTTGGGCCATTTAAACTGGGACAAGAACGCATCTTATAACGATTGGGCCAAAGGCTTCTAAATATGGATGGGCCATGTTGTGCTTGTGTTTGGAATATTACCATTTGGATTTAGTTGGACTCATTGCCATGAGATGTGAACTCGTTGGGCCATTTAAACTGGGACGAGTTCACTCCTATGACAGTTAGCCCAAAAACTTCTAAAATTATAATGGGCCAATTTGTTTGAAAATTTTAATTGATTTAGTATGTTCTATATGTTACATGCATCTCATGCACCTCATGCATACATATATCATGTTAACACCCTCTGTGTCTCAAAAAGACATCATAGATACCGTTTGGGTTAGAGAAGGGACAAGACTCACTAAAAGAACAGTAACAAGCATGAGTGAATCCGATAACGAGGTATCCCATATGGATCAGTTAGAAAACGATCTCGCCAAGATCACAGAACAGTTGCAAGCTTTGACTACTGTTGTGGCTGGTATAGCCGGGTCTCGCGCTGGGGGTAGTTTTGGGGATGTGAGGCAAGAGGAACCTCCGAACAGATTGGGGGATGATATCCCCACTTTTGATTATGATATGGCAGAGTATGCAGTAGACAGAGTATCTGGGTCTCAGGCAGAGTTACAGAAGCTCCGGGATCAGGTTGAGTCAGTTACCCGCAAGATGAGGGGTAAGAATGAGGATTTGCTAGATTATGACACACTGACTTTCAAATAACAGTTGCCGGCACAGTTCAAGATGTCTGATATGGCTAAGTTTAGCGGGAATGAGGATCTCAGGGTGCATCTCCGACAGTTTGTATCAGTCATGAGTTCAGTTGGCCTATCTCAGCGCCAAATGCAGAAGATGTTTGGAATGTCGTTCGAGGGAGCTCCCGTGGTGTGGTACCACAGTTTGGAGAAGAAAGTGAATGAAGATTGGAGGGAGTTGGCTGATGCCTTCTTGAAGCAGTATGTCACTGACCTAGAGATCGATCTGTCACTCCGCGATCTGGAGAATGTTAAGCAAAAATTGGAGGAGAGTTTTAAGGAATATGTGGACCGATGGAGTGGTCAGTTGTTGAAGATGCAGACTAGGCCTTCGGAGAAGTATCAGATTAAAATGATTATCAAGGGCACCAAGCCCTCCATTTACAGCAAGTTGAAGAGGATGACCTCCATGATTACAGACTTTCGGCAGTTGAGGGAAACTGTCATGGACATTGAAGATGAAGAGGTGGAAAACATGAAGTTTTATGGCTTAAGTAGGAGTCCTGTTGGAGGGACATTGGGAACTAAGCCTGTTTCTGCGGAAGTTGTTTCCATCCGGAACCGGAGATTTTCCAACTTGGGAAGGCCCCTGTCAAAGGTACTAGAGAAATTGAAGAGGCAAGGACTCTTAAAACCCTTGGAAGCCAAACCATTACCCAATCCCCCACCATCACATTATAATTGCGCCCGACTCCTCCATGAAATCCAAGACCTAATAGACTCCAAGAAAATACCTGACCCATAAACAGAACAGCCTGACACACACAGAAACCCCTTACCCAACTACCGTGCCGTACCACCACCAACCTATATGATCAATTCTGGCCTCTCAGAAGACCTTGTCCTAAAATCCTTTCACCCTCAAGCCTTTTACCTGGGAATCTGGGATAGTAATAGTGAAGATGAGACTGAGCAGGGGAAGAACTTTTGGCTTGATTTCTCTAGTAGTGATGAGGAAGAGGTGAGGGGAATGACGCGCAGCGGTCATTTTTACAATGATATGGCAGAAAAGGGTAATGATGTTTTGACAGATGACAGAGAAGTGGTTGAGAATGCAGAAATTACTGAGGGAGATACAGTGCTGAGACAGTTGAAGAAGACCCGAGCACAAGTGAGTATCTGGGATTTGTTGTGTGCATCTCAGGAGCACAGCCGGTCCATGGTTGAGGCCTTAAGTAAGATAATGGTGATGGAAGATGTCAACCCCACAATGTTTGTTGGGCCAGTGCAAAAGGAGACTTTGCAGACAATCACTTTTTCTAAGGAAGAACTCCCGACTGACGGCTCATCTATTAATGTGTGCCCGTTGAAGATTTTGGCCAAGTTGGGTATAAAGGC
Source organism: Zanthoxylum bungeanum (assembly GCA_019454045.1). Classification (NCBI taxonomy): domain Eukaryota; kingdom Viridiplantae; phylum Streptophyta; class Magnoliopsida; order Sapindales; family Rutaceae; genus Zanthoxylum; species Zanthoxylum bungeanum. The sequence goes on from SKCR01017706.1 coordinate 73,200, forward strand.
AACAGATTTGGATCCCTCTAGTATGACTATCAAGGCTTATGATGATAGTAAGCGAGGAGTTGAGGGTACATTTGTGGCAGCAGTCAAGGTTGGTCCTATTGAGGATGAAGTTGAGTTCACTGTGCTGGATATCCCAGCCACTTTTGCCTTATTGTTGGGAAGGACTTGGTTTCATAAGCTTGGGGGCGTGCCCTCTACTCTGCACCAGATGATTAAGTTCCCGTATGGGGGAGAGATTGTCACCATCCGAGCTGAGGTGGACAATGCTGTGGCCGCTTTGGAAATACAACCTTTCACAAGGTTCCAAGTGTCGGCAAATTTTGAGGAATGGGTAGATCCTAAGGTGGCTAGGATCATGGGAAAAATGAAGTACGAGTCGGGTGAGGGTTCAAAATTGCCAGATTTCAGAGGACAGACTACTCGAAAGGGTCTGGGATACAAGTCTGATGAAGATAAGCCAAAAGTTAAAAAGAAGGGGTTGAAACTGATGGAATGTTTTGTGAAAGCGTAAGGGTATCAAGGGGAGCCTGAACCTGTGGAAGTTAATGGGATTGTGGTGCCTGGATTTGAGATCTTCCAGGATTTGTTGGGTGAGAAACCGCTGACTAAAGAAGCTGTGGAAGCAGAGAATTGGGAAGAAGAATTGATGATGTTGGAGAGCCTGACTCTGGGAGATGACAAAAAGCCTGAGGAAAACCTGGTTGCAGAGGAAGAAGTGTCTATAGATGATGAAGACATTTACCTTCCTAATTTGTTTGAATGTACTTCCGCATTATCCAATAATAAAGAAATTTCTTTTGCTTACTTGCCTGAGTCATTTCCATTTACTCTGCACGAATCAAGCATATTTGACATCAGTTCGGCCAGAACTACTGCATTTAACTTGGGTACACTTGAGAACCCCAAGGAAATTCTGATTGCAAGTGAAGTTACCTCTTAAGAGAGGGAGAAATTAGAAGAATTTTTGGTCAGATATGCCAAAGTGTTTGCTTGGTCCTATGAGGACATGCCTGGGGTAGACAGAAACATTGCCCAACATACAATACCAACTTATCCGAATATGAGGCTAGTAAAACAGAAACTCCGACGGATGAGACCAGAATGGGCTGAGAAAGTCAGAGAAGAAGCTAAGAAACAGATAGATGTGGGGTTCCTGGAAGTAGTAAAGTATCCTGAGTGGTTGGCTAATATAGTGCCGGTGCCAAAGAAAGACGGGAATGTCATAATGTGTGTGGACTACAGAGATCTCAACAAGGCTTGTCCGAAAGATGATTTTACTCTGCCGCATATAGATGTTCTGGTTGATAGTGCTGCTTTATCTGCTATGTATTCATTTGCAGATGGGTTTTCAGGTTACAATCAGGTCTTTATGGCTGAGGAAGATAAACACAAGAATGCCTTTGTTACCGAGTGGGGTACTTATTGTTACAAGGTGATGCTATTTGGGCTCAAGAATGCGGGAGCTACTTATCAACGGATGGCCACTACACTATTCCACGACTTGATGCACAAAGAGATTGAAGTGTATGTGGATGACATGATGGTGAAATCAGAGACAAGAGTTGGGCATATTGAAGCACTGGAAAGGTTCCTTCAGAGAGTTGACAAATACAACCTGCGGCTAAATCCCAAGAAATGTGTGTTTGGGGTGACATCAGGGAAATTGCTTGGTCATACAGTGGGAATGGGCGGAATAGAGGTAGACTCTGAGAAAATCAAGGCAATCATAGAAATGCCAGCACCGAAGACTGAGAAAGAAGTCAGAGCATTCCTGGGGAAGATTCAGTACATCAGTCGGTTCATTGCCAAGTTGACATCATTGTGTGAGCCTATCTTCAAGCTGTTGAGGAAAAATCAACCGGTAAAGTGGAACGAGCAGTGTCAAGCAGCCTTCGACAAGATCAGAGAGTACTTGGTAAAGCCTCATGTATTGAAACCTCTGAGATTGGGCAGACCTTTGATATTTTACTTGGCCGTAGAATCAGAAGCATTGGGGGCAATGATGGTACAAGCAGACGAGACAGGGGTAGAACATGCAGTTTACTATCTGAGTAAGAAGATGCTCCCGTATGAGGCCCGGTATCAGGAAGCAGAGAAGATCTGTCTCGCAGTGGTATGGGCTTCCAGAAAATTACGGCATTATTTCCAGTCATACAAGATCCAGGTAGTGGCAAAGGAGAATCCTTTGAAATATCTGCATTCAGTGCCTTCGCTAGTGGGGAAATTGGGCAGATGGTTAGTATTGCTGACAGAGTTTGACATTGAGTATCTCACCTCCAAAGTGATTAAAGGGCGAGCAGTAGCAGAGTTTCTGGCATTGCAACCTGTTGATGTGGATCAGTATAAGTTTGAATTTCCAGATGAAGAGATCCAAGCAATAACAGTTCAGAGATGGAAGATGTATTTTGACGGAGCAGTAAATTACAAGGGAGCCGAAATTGGGATCGTGATAGTGACCCCCGAGGGAGAGACCTTGCCTTTGGCCAAGAGGTTGACATTCAGAGTAACTAACAACATGGCCGAGTACGAAGCATGTGCTTATGGTTTGACAGCATTGATAGCCTTGAAGGCCGGAAGTGTGGAAATCTACGGAGATTCTATGTTGGTAGTCCAGCAGATGCGAGGAGAATGGGAGTTGAAAGAAAAACGGTTGAAACCTTACCTTTTTCACCTCATAAAGTTGGCACACGTTATCCCAGATTGTAAGTTTCAGCACTTGCCCAGAGAAGAGAATCAGATGGCAGACGCACTAGTTACACTTGCAGCGACTTGGGAAAATCCAGAAAAGTTAGTGATGAGACCGTTAATACTGACGACAGCAAGCAAACCTATTTATGAGATAGAAAGAATTCTGGAAGTAGAGGTCGACGATGGTAAACCTTGGTATCATGACATTCAGAGGTATCTAGAACATGGGGAACTCCCAGAAGGGGCAAGCAGAAAAGACAGAATAGCCGTTCAGAAGTTAGCTTCCCAGTATGTGATTTTGAAAGGGGAACTGTACAAGAAGCAAGCAAACGGTATTCAGTTGAAGTGTTTGAGGAAAGAAGAAGCTCAGCATGTAATGGAAGAAGTGCACGCTGGGGTATGTGGTCCGCACATGAACGGGTTGAATCTGTCCCGCAAGATAGGGAGACAAGGTTTTTATTGGTCAACCATGGAAATAGACTACGCGAAGATGGTAAATCACTGTCATGATTGTCAAGCACATGGTAATTTGAATCACTTGCCGCACACAGAGTTGCACGGGTTGTCAGAGACGTGGCCTTTCTCAGCATGGGGAATTGATATGATTGGATAAATTCGACCGAATGCATCGAATGGGCATCGCTTCATAGTAGTGGCAGTAGATTACATCTCGAATTGGGTGGAAGCCGAATCATTCCGCAATGTTATATAAAAACAAATGGCAAAGTTTATAGCTCGGAACCTCATTTTTCGGTATGGTATGCCGCATCATGTAGTGACAGACAACCGAGTTCAGTTTCAAGGATAGACGAAGGCAATGTTGCAGAAATACGGGATAGGCCACCACAAGTCATCACCGTACATACCGCAGGCAAACGGGGCAGTTGAGGTAGCCAACAAGACTATAAAGACGATTTTAGCCAAGATGACAGAGAACTACAGAGATTGGGCCGAGAAACTACCATATGCTTTGTGGGGGTATAGAACATCAGTAAGAACAACAACAGGGGCCACACCTTACTCTTTGGTCTATGGAATGGAAGCAGTATTGCCAGTAGAGGTGGAAATACAGTCTATGAGGGTATTAGTAGAGGCAGAATTACCGGAACAAAAGTGGGCCGCACAGAGGTTTGATCAGTTAGCACTATTGGATGAGAAGAGAACGAAATCTTTGTATCACATGCAGTTGTATCAGAAGAGACTAGCCCGAGCATTCAACAAGAAAGTACGCCCCACCAAGATCAGAAAGGGTGATTTGGTACTTAAGCAATCAAGGCCGTCGACGACAGATCCAAAAGGAAAGTTCAGACCTAACTGGGAAGGACCTTACATAGTGTAGAAGGTAATGAGAAATGAAGCAGTGAAGCTATCAGACTTGGAGGGGAACGAGTTCACCGAGCCGATCAACGTAGAAAGATTGAAGCAGTACTTTACCTGATGGAGAGAAGACCGGGCAGTCACCACGGGAGTTGGCAGAAGACCTAACCCAACAAAATAAGAAAATCATTCATGCATACACGTAACATTGCATTCTCTTCGTGTTTGTTTTTGTTTTGTGTTCGTAAATTCGAAGAAAGGAGAAAGCGGCAGAAATGTGCCAAGCAGCGTCAGCGCAATTTCAGTTTTTTGGGGATGAGTCCTAAGGGGCAAGGCTCTTATCAGCTTGAGGGCGAGGCCCCACATCAGGTCAGCGTAGGGGCGAGGCCCATATCAGCTTGGGGGTGAGGCCCATATCAGCCTGAGGGCAAGGCCCATATCGTTAGCAGTTCTGGGATACGTCCTAGGGTCGAGGTACCCCGGTTGACAGTTGCAGTTCCGGGATGCGTCCCAGGGTCGAGGTCCCACTACATCATCAGTTTTAGTTCCGGGATGCGTCCCAAGGTCGAGGGCCCACTACATCATTTGTTCTAGGGCGAGGCCCTCATTTCCAGCGGTATCGGGATGCGTCCCAGGGTCGAGGTGCCCCCGTTGTCGGTTGCAGTTATTGGGATGTGTCTGTGGGACACATAAACTTGGCGACGCTTGCTGTTCTAGGCTCGCGGCCTAGTCAGGAGTACGAAGTAGCCACGGGGGACTAAACCGGAGAATAATGGAGTCGCCACCCGGTGTGAACCGGGAAAATGAGATTTAAAGCCGCACTCACCCCTCGTAAGGGAAGACCTCAAACCGTTGGGTTCGGAATGGTCCCTTACTTATGTCACTTGTAATGAAAAGATTTGTGTAATAATTTAATCAAGCTTAAGTAACACTTATTTCCAAGAGTATCATGCTTCTAAGTTCATATGCGTAAAAATATAACTTACACCTAAATTTGCATATATCTTACATTTAAGATTGCATGCTTGAAAGTAAATCAAAGTAGCAACGAACATATAACATCATTGGCATATTGTATTCATGGAAACACAAGCACACACTAACCATGCAAGCACACATAAAAGCTAATCAAATAATGGCGAACATGTGATTTCATAGACATATCATACTTATCCGTGCGGAAGCATAAACAAAGAGCCATTACATGTCTATGTGTAAATAAAAGATTCAACTAAGTACATAATGCAAAAAGACACTTAAGGATGCAATTAGGCATTAAAGTAAGCATGCTATGACGTGGTGCAAAAAAAGATAACTAATATGGACACAAACACACATGTGAGCACTTTTCCAAGTGGTACGTGGAATTGTATCCCAAGTACAGACTGCACTACCGTCCACTCGGAATCGGCTACGGAATTTATGTCTGGGTTTCCATCCGATATACCACAAGAAATAATACTCACATGCTATCATGACATGGATATATGAATTGTAATACGTTAAGCTAAGACTAAGGTAAGTGATGCAACCAATGGAATAAATGTGCTTTTCATTACGATGCGTACAAAGATAAAGATGACTATATGGGATTTCATAACACATGCGTGAATAGAGCAATGATGTGCTAAAAGATAAATGACACGGCAAGAAGCGCGGCAAAACATCGTGGTAAAGGCTTTTAACCCCTCGACATGGAGGACCTTTAATCCCACTTATTAAGCCCATGCGCACATAATACAATGCATAGATAAAGTAAAGAAAATGATATTGGGCTTCGCGTATCCGATTGAACACATCTCACACTCAATCTAATACACCTTATTCGGCGCGGCAAAGCATCGTGGCAAAGGATTTTAACCTCTTCAATTAGAGGACCTTTCATCGCACTTACTAAGCTCATACGCAATTAACACAATGCATATATATATAAAACAAAAGTGAATACAAAGATATCTGGCGCGGCGAAGCATCGCGTTAAAGGATTTTAACCTCTTCAATTAGAGAACCTTTCATCGCACTTACTAAGCCCATGCGCAATTAACACAATACATATATATAAACAAAAGTAAATACAAAGATATCTGGCGCGGCGAAGCATTGTGGTAAAGGATTTTAACCTCTTCAATTAGAGGACATTTCATCGTACTTACTAAGCCCATGTGCAATTAACACAATGCATATATATAAACAAAAACAAATACAAAGATATCGGATTTCGTATACCCGATTGAACATATCTCACATCCAATCGGATATACATCATCCGGCGCGGCGAAACATCGTGGTAAAGGATTTTAACCTCTTCAATTAGAGGACCTTTCATCGCACTTACTAAGCCCATGCGCTTTTCTCATCATTACATAAATAAATAACATGCAGAAAATTAAATGGTGGAATAATTAAACAACTCAAAATAACAAAATAGGTGCCGTTTACTCGAGTGGTACGTGGAGTTGTTTCCCAAGTACAGACCGCACTACCGTCCATTCGGAATCGGCTACGGAATTACGTCTGGGTTTCTATGGGACACAGAAACTGGGTGACGCATGTTGTCCTAGGCTCGCGGCCTAATTGGGAGTACGGAGTAGCCACGGGGGACTAAACCGGAGAATAATGGAGTCGCCACCCGGTGAGAACTGGGAAAATGAGATTTAAGGCCGCACTCACCCCTCGCAAGGGAAGACCTCAAACCGTTGGGTTCGGAATGGTCCCTTAAAGTAGCAACAAACATACGACTTCATTGGCATATTGTATTCACGAGCACAGACACACACTAACCACACAAGCACACATGTGAGCGCTTTTCCAAGTGGTACGTGGAATTGTATCCCAAGTACAGACCGCACTACCGTCCATTCGGAATCGGCTACAGAATTTATGTCTGGGTTTCCATCCGATATACCACAAGAAATAATACTCAAATGTTATCATGACATAGATATATGAATTGTAATACGTTAAGCCAAGACTAAGGTAAATGATGCAACCAATGGAATAAACATACTTTTCATTATGATGCCTACAAAGATAAGAATAACTATATGGGATTTCATGATACATGCATGAATGGTGTAGCTGGCCTTACGCGTGGGCTGAGACTAGTAGGTGGCGTTTAGGGTGCGGTTTCAGGCAGTGGATAGGTGACTAAACTGGGCAGTGAGAGGCGTAGAACTGGGTAGTGAGGAGTGTTGTATTGTTGCAGTTTTTAGGGGGTAATTGCGCGTTAGGCTTGAGTTGAGGCGGGGCTGTGAACGTGTTTGTGGGGGGTGTGGCATTAGTGTAAGGGCTGAGTGGCTAAGGGGGCTGTTAATGCGCTACGTTGAGGCAGTATGTAAGGCTGTGATTGTGAACGTACATGGTGAGTGTTTGTACGACAGTTTTCAGGGATAATTGTAAGGGGGCTGAGTGGACTGTGAGGCTTTGGTATTTTGGCTGATGCGTGAGGCAGTGAAGGGCAGAGACGTTAGGGGCAGTTACTTACGTGAAGGGCTAAGCGTGTGATGGTCTGCTCGGTTCGTGGCTGTGCGTAGGGTGTAATAAGGCTAAGTGAGTGCAGGGTGTTGGCGATGTGGAAATAGGTTGGTGAAGGCAAGGGAGATTGAGGGCAAGTGGCTTATGTACATGCGTTAAGGTTGTGAGCAAGTGGCTTCAACGTGTGATGAAGGGTGGCGTGAGTGTAATTTTGTGAGGGCTAGTGAGTGCGTGCTGTTTTGGTGAATGGTGGCGTTGATGTGGCGTGATCTGCTTGGTCAGTGAGTGCTTAAGCGTGGTTTGTGTGAATTGTTTGAGTGGGCAGTGGCTTGTTGGGTTTGATGAGTTTGGTGAGGAGGGCTTATTTGTGGTTTGTGCGAGAGAGAGAGAGAGTTCGTGAGCAGGGTTTATTTTCTGTGTGTTTGTGCCGTGCGGGTGAAGTAGTTGGGAGAGGAGGATGGCTTGCAAAAATGTTGTTTATATAGAGAATGGCTAGGGCTTCTCCTTTTCTCACAAGGAAGGGATTTGATTTTGTGTTGAGCAAGGAAAGTCAAAGATTGAGGGGGGACAAATTTGGTTTAGATTAGGAATACAATATATTTGATTGGCTAGGATTAGGCATTTAATTTGTTAGATTAGGAAGTCAATATTTTTAATTTCTTATGATTGATTTTAATTAGGCATATCATCTTTTTTAAATTTTGTATGTAATATATTTGATTTATCTAAGTTAGGCATGATTTTATTTTATGTTTTATTTAATTTGGTAAATGATTTAATTCTTTATTTATTTAATTTAATTAATATTTCATTTAGTTAATACTTAATTTAATTAATATTTGATTTAATTTGGGTGTGTATTAGGGTGGATGGGCGTGTGGGCCTTGGTTGGGCGTGTGGGGCCTTTGGTTTGTGGTTTTGGTTTGTATGGGCTAGGTTTGTGGGCTTGCGGGGGTTTTAGGTCAAGGTTAAGGGACTTGCGGGGATTTTGGGGCGAGGTTAGGTGATTGTGTAAGTTTTAGGCCGGGAATAATTTTTTAAAAATGACAGCCAACAAGTAACCAGAAGTTAAACCAGCGAACTTAATCCGATTATGAGTCAATTCTTGACTCCTCCCTTCCGACATCTGTTTCCCGCGGCTTCCGCGACTTAAAAGGTAGTGCCTCCAACTGAGACTCATCATCGGGTTTCACATGCAAAAATACAATGCCTACAGTCGCCCCCACTTTGATGGGACTTGTGCAGTGTGTGACAGTGACAATCCTATCAAAGTACATGCAATTCATTTTCACTTACCTGGGTCGCCAGCTGTCTCCTGGTTTGCCTGCTGTGTTGAGTTGAGCTGATATGGTTTTACCATTTTTGGTATGCTAAACCCCATTTCTGAGGCGTTGCTGAAGTGATGTCTATCCATTTTCCAATTGTGCTCCATTTTTGGAGTGCCATTTTCGGTGACTAATGAGATAATGGTCCATTTTCGAATCGTGCTCCATTTTCGGAGTGCCATTTTCGGCGAGATGAGATGATGGTCCATTTCGAACCGTGCTCCATTTTCGGAGTGCCATTTTCGGCGAGATGTGATAATGGTCCATTTTCGAACCGTTGCTCCATTTTCAGAGTGCCATTTTCGGCAAGTGATGAGATGATGGTCCATTTTCGAATCGTGCTCCATTTTCGGAGTGTATTTTCGGCGAGATGATATGATGGTCCATTTCGAACCGTGGCACCATTTTCTGAGTGCCATTTTCGGCGAGATGTGATAATGGTCCATTTCCGAACCGTTGCTCCATTTTCAGAGTGCCATTTTCGGCAAGTGATGAGATGATGGTCAATTTTCGAACCGTTGCTGATGAGAGATAGTCCATTTCCGAACCATGCCTGATATGAGAGTGGTCCATTTCTGAACCATTGCTGAGGAGAGATAGTCCATTTCCGAACCAATCTTGATATGAGAGTGGTCCATTTCCGAACCGTTACTGATATGAGAGTGGTCCATTTTCGAACCGTTGCTGATGAGAGATAGTCCATTTCCGAACCAATACTGATATGAGAGTGGTCCAATTCCGAACCGTTACTGATATGAGAGTGGTCCATTTTTGAACCGTTGCTGATGAGAGATAGTCCATTTCCGAACCGTTGCTGATGAGAGATAGTCCATTTCCGAACCATTACTGATATGAGAGTGGTATATTTCCGAACCGTTGCTGATAAGAGAGTGGTCTATTTCCGAACCATTACTGATATGAGAGTGGTCCATTTCTGAACCATTACTGATATGAGAGTGGTCCATTTCCGAACCGTTACTGATAATGATGTGGGCCCCGCCCCTAGAGTGCCATACCCGGTAAGATTAATACTGAACTGATGTGGGCCTCGCCCCCAGAATGCCATACCCGGCAGAAACTGATGCTGAACTGACGTAGGCATCGCCCCCAGAATGCCGTACCCGGCATAAACTGATGCTGAACTGATGTGGACCTTGCCCCCCAGACCGATACTGATATGGGCCTTGCCCCACAGACCGATACTGATATGGGCCTCGCCCCCAGACTGATACTGATATGGGCCTCGCCCCCAGACTGATACAGTGTTGTCGCTGTTCCTGATTGGTTTGTCTTTGCCGCTTTCTCTCTTTTTGCTTCAAAACCTGTGAATACAAAGCAAAACAAACACAAAAGAATGCAAAGTATATTACGTGTATGCATGCATGCATGAATGAGTTTCCTATCCCGTTGGGTTAGGTCTTCCGCCAATTCTTCCTCAGGCAAAGTACTGCTTCAACCTTTCCACTTTAATCGGCTCGGTGAACTAATTCCCTTCCAAGTCTGATAGTCTCACTGCCCCATTTCCCAATTTCTGAATGATCATCATATCTTTTCTGCTTGCTGCTTTCGGGAATTCCTCGTGTTCTAAACATCACTGAATTTCATAGTACCAAGGTTGAATGCTTTTCTCAAATATACTCATGTTGCCAATTGAAAGGAAGAGATTCAGGAAGTAAGCAAAACAAACGTCTTTATTAACATTAAGAAAAGGTTTGAACAAAGAGAAAAAATCAATGTCTTTATTAAAAATGCAGGATCAAATAAACTAGGAGGAATAACTTCATCATTCGCAGCATTACCTTCTTCATTGGCCTATGGTTCTCCACCGTTGTCATTCCCTATCCCTATGAATGAAGCTGAGTGGTTGAGAGTTTTGAGGACAAGGGTTTCGGGTAGGCCAAAGTTGATCATGTAGTTAGGTAGGGGATTTTGTGTGCGTTGGGTTGTTCTCTTTCTGGGTCAGGTATTTTGTGGGAGTCAATGAGGTTTTGGATCTCATGCCTAAGGCGGGTGCAGCTATCAGTTTCGTGACCCCTTCTCTGATGGAAGTGACAATACAGGCTTAGGTCAAGGTTGGGTGGTACAGGGTTTGGAATTGGTTTAGCCTCTAAGGGTTCCAGAAGTCCTTGCGCTTTCAGCTTTTCGAACACCCTTGAAAGAGACTTACCAAGGTTGGAAAATCGCCTGCTTTTTATGGCAGTGACCTCAGCGGTAGCGGGCTTGGTCCCTGAAGGTCCCTCAATATTCCTTCTATTCTGGCCATAACTTTCTGTTTTCAGCCTCTTCTTCTTCAATATCCATAACCGTCTCCCTCAATTGTCGAAAATCCGTAATCATCGAAGTCATCCTCCACAGCTTACCATAAATGAAGGGCTTAGTACCCTTGATGATCATTTTGATCTGGTCTTTCTCAGAGGGCCGATTCTACATCTTCAGAAGCTGGCTTCTCCAGCGGTCTACATACTCCTTGAAGCTTTCTTTCGGCTTCTGCTTAGTGTTCTCCAAATCACGGAGTGACAAGTCAATCTCTAAGTCTGTAACATACTGTTCAGAAAAGCATCAGCTAGTTCCCTCCAATCTTCCTTAACCTTCTTCTCAAGGCTATGATACCAAACCACAGGTGCCCCATCGAGTGACATCCCAAACATCTTTTGGACTTGGTGCTGTGATAGCCCACTGAACTCATGAGTGAGACATATTGCTGCAGATGGACTCTCGGGTCTCCATTCCCATTAAACTTGGCTATGTCGGGCATTTTAAACTAGCTGGCAGCTGTTCTCCGAAGGTCATTGCCTCATAATCTAACAACTCTTCATGTTTACCCCTTATTTTGCGGGTAAGTGTTTCAACCTGATCCCGAAGCTTCTGAAATTCTGCCTGAGACCCAATCACTTTGCCTGTTGCATACTCTGCCATGTCATCATCAAAAGTGGGAATATCATCCCCCAACCCATTCGAAGGCTCCTCGCGCCTCACATTCTTAGAATTTCCCCCAGCACGGGGCACAGCCATATTTGCCATTACAGTAGTCAAGGCTTGCAACTGTTCGATAATCTTGGCGAAACCATTTTCTAACTGATCTATCTGAGATGCCTCGTTATCGGATGTACTCATATCTTTTTACCGGTCTTTTAGTGAGTCTTCACACTTCCCCAACCCAACGGGAATCTATGATGGCTTTTTGAACACAAGGGGTTAGCATGATGCGTGTATGCATGAAATGAATGAGACACATATGATACAAGGAATATATCAATTTATTAAAATTTTCATACAAATTGGCCCCTCATCATTTTAGAAGCTTTTGGGCTAACTGTCATAGGAGTGAACTCGTCCCAGTTTAAATGGCCCAACGAGTTCACATCTCATGGCAAGGAGTCCAACCGTATCCAAATGATAATGCTCCGAACACAAGCACAAAATGGCCAATCAATATTTAGAAGCCTTTGGCCCAATCGTCATAAGCTACGTTTTTGTCCCAGTTTAAATGGCCCAACAAGCCCATATCTCATGACAAATGGTCCAAATGGATCCAAACGACGATGTTCCCAAACACAAGCATAAAAGAAAGATAGTGCAAACATAAAACAATAATTTCTACGGAATGGCCCATCAACCTTTCAGAAGCTTTGGGCCTAATGGTTATAAGGTACGAACTCGCCCCAGTTTAAATAGCCCAGCAAGTTCGCATTTCTGACAATAGTCCAACTGCATCCAATTGAGGATGGTCCACAAGCACATACTCAAGGAAATAATTATTACTTTAACCATACAACCCCGGTCTATGGGTGGGTTCGCGAGAGTGTAGACAAAGGCTCTCACCGGCGAAGGATGGCCCACAACTAGGTCTCCCCAATCAATGGTTCGAGCGGCCAAGTGAGCGCACCCTTTTTTATACACTAAGGTACGTGCCAGTGAGCTATGGTGTGTGACCGACTGTCAAATGGACTTCCCGTTGTAGATTCCCCGGAGGGAGGGTGGAGCGAGGCTCACTTAAATACCCAAGCCTTTTAGGCTCTTATCGCTTGGTGTCAGGAATAAACAACGAGTCCTCCAAATTAGTCCATCACAATAGGCTACGAGTAGATGGCTATCTAGGTGCCTTCACAGCTTTTCCTTCTAGAAGGGTAGTGAGTGAAGGAAGACACCAAACCATTACCTAGCCTCAAAATGCCTCTGATTAAACCTCTTTTAACCCACGGTAGACACGGTCAATTAAAGCACAAATCATAATATTACAAGACATTATTTCAAGGCCGATTCTCTATTCCCAGTGGAGTCGCCAGACTGTGGGACACAGAAACTGGGCGGCGTATGCTGTCCTAGGCCCGCGGCCTAGTTGGGAGTACGGAGTAGCCACGGGGGACTAAACCGGAGAATAATGGAGTCGCCACCCAGTGTGAACTGGGAAAATGAGATTTAAGGACGCACTCACCCCTCGCAAGGGAAGACCTCAAACCGTTGGGTTCGGAATGGTCACTTACTTATGTCACTTGTAATGAAAGGATTTGTGTGATAATTTAATCAAGCTTAAGTAACACTTATTTCCAAGAGTATCATGCTTCTAAATTCACACATACAAAAATAAAACTACGCCTAAATTTACATATATTTCACATCTGAGATTGCATGCTTGAAAGTACATCAAAGTAGCAATAAACATACGACTTCATTGGCATATTGTATTCACGAGCACAAACACACACTAACCACACAAGCACACATGTGAGCGCTTTTCCAAGTGGTACGTGGAATTGTATCCCAAGTACAGACCGCACTACCGTCCATTCGGAATCGGCTACGGAATTTATGTATGGGTTTCCATCCGATATACCACTAGAAATAATACTCAAATGTTATCATGACATAGATATATGAATTATAATACGTTAAGCCAAGACTAAGGTAAATGATGCAACCAATGGAATAAACATACTTTTCATTATGATGCGTACAAAGATAAGAATAACTATATGGGATTTCATGATAAATGCATGAATGGTGTAGCTGGCCTTACGCGCGGGCTGAGACTAGTAGGTGGCATTTAGGGTGCGGTTTCAGGCAGTGGATAGGTGACTAAACTGGGCAGTGAGAGGCGTAGAACTGGGCAGTGAGGAGTGTTGGATTGTGGCAGTTTTTATGGGGTAATTGCGCGTTAGGCTTGAGTTGAGGCGGGGCTGTGAACGTGTTTGTGGGGGGTGTGGCGTTAGCGCAAGGGCTGAGTGGCTAAAGGGGCTGTTAATGCGTTACGTTGAGACAGTATTAAGGGTGTGATTGTGAACGTGCAGGGTGAGGGTTTACGCGGCAGTTTTCAGGGATAATTGTCAGGGGGCTGAGTGGACTGTGAGGCTTTGGTATTTTGGCTGATACGTGAGGCAGTGAAGGGCAGAGACGTTAGGGGCAGTTACTTACGTGAAGGGCTGAGCGTGTGATGGTCTGCTCGGTTCGTGGCTGTGCGTAGGGTGTAATAAGGCTAAGTGCGTGGAGGGTGTTGGCGATGTGGAAATAGGTTGGTGAAGGCAAGGGAGATTGAGGGCAAGTGGCTTATGTACATGTGTTAAGGTTGTGAGCAAGTGGCTTCAACGTGTGATGAAGGGTGGCGTGAGTGTAATTTTGTGAGGGCTAGTGAGTGCGTGCTGTTTTGGTGAATGGTGGCGTTGATGTGGCGTGATGTGCTTGGTCAGTGAATGCTTAAACATGGTTTGTGTGAATTGTTTGAGTGGGCAGTGGCTTGTTGGGTTTGATGAGTTTGGTGAGGAGGGCTTATTTGTGGTTTGTGCGAGAGAGAGAGAGAGAGTTCGTGAGCATGGTTTATTTTCTGTGTGTTTGTGTCGTGATGGTGAATTAGTTGGGAGAGGAGGATGGCTTGCAAAAGTGTTGTTTATATAGAGAATGGCTAGGGCTTCTCCTTGTCTCACAAGGAAGGGATTTGATTTTGTGTTGAGCAAGGAAAGTCAAAGATTGAGGGGGGGACAAATTTGGTTTAGATTAGGAATACAATATATTTGATTGGCTAGGATTAGGCATTTAATTTGTTAGATTAGGAAGTCAATATTTTTAATTTCTTATGATTGATTTTAATTAGGCATATCATCTTTTTTAAATTTTGTATGTAATATATTTGATTTATCTAAGTTAGGCATGATTTTATTTTATGTTTTATTTAATTTGGTAAATGATGTAATTCTTTATTTATTTAATTTATTTAATATTTCATTTACTTAATACTTAATTTAATAATTTTTGATTTAATTTGGGTGTGTATTAGGGTGAATGGGCGTATGGGCCTTGGTTGGGCGTGTGGGGCCTTTGGTTTGTGGGTTTGGTTTGTATGGGCTAGGTGTGTGGGCTTGCGGGGGTTTTAGGTCAAGGTTAAGGGGCTTGCGGGGATTTTGGGCCGAGGTTAGGTGATTTTGTAAGTTTTAGGCCGGGAATAATTTTTTAAAAAGGACAGCCAACAAGTAACCCGAAGCTAAACCAGCGAACTTAATCCGATTATGATTCAATTCTTGACTCCTCCCTTCCGACATCCATTTCCCGCGGCTTCTGCGACTTAAAAGGTAGTGCCTCCAACTGAGACTCATCATCGGGTTTCACATGCAAAAATACAATGCCTACAGTCACCCGAATTTTGATGGGACTTGTGCAGTGTGTGACAGTGACAATCCTATCAAATTACATGCAATGCATTTTCACTTACCTGGGTCGCCAGCTGTCTCCTGGTTTGTAAGAGGTTGGAGAGAGTTGGGCGTGAATTTAGAGGGGGAGAGGCTTGGTTTGGCTTTGTTTATATAGAGGAGGGCTAGGGCTTCTCCTTGTCTCACAAGGAAGGGATTTAATTTTGTGTTGAGCAAGGAAAGTTGAATATTTTATTTGCTTGGTTTAGGAATACAATATTTTAATTGGTTATGATTGATTTTAATTAGGCATAACATCTCTTTAATTTAGTATATAATATTTTGGATTAGGAAGTTACAATATTTTAATTGGTATAATTATATTTTATGTTTTATTTAATTTGGTATATCAATTAATTAATATTTTATTTAGTTAATGTTTAATTTAATTAATATTTGATTTAATTTGGGTGTAATTTAAGGGCTTGGGCGTGTGGGCTTGGTGGGCTAGGTGTTGTGTTGGTTTGGTGAGTGGGCTTAGGTGGGTGGCAAGGGTGTGGGCCAAGGTTAAAAGGTTTGCGGGTTATTTTCTGGGCCAAAGGTGCTCTAAACGGAGGTCCAACAAGTGAGCTTGATGCTAAACAAATGAACGAGGATCTAATGAAATACAGATTCCCTTCCGATGACCGTTTCCCACAATATCCTTAACTAAAAAGGTAGTGCCTCCAACTACGACTTATCATCGGGTTTCACATGCAAAAATGCAATGCCTACAGTCGCCCCCACTTTGATGGGACTTGTGCAGTGTGTGACTTTGAACAATCCTATCAAAGTTATGCAATGCATTTTCACTTACCTGGCTCGTCTGCTGCATCGAGCTGAGTTGGTGCTACAGTGGACTTCGATCCTGGGATGCATCCCAATAACTGCAACCGACAACGGGGGCACCTCGACCCTGGGACGCATCCCGATATCGCTAGAAATGAGGGCCCCGCCCTAGAACAAATGATGTAGTGGGCCCTCGACCATGGGACGCATCCCGGAACTACAATTGATGATGCAGTGGGCCCTCGACCCTAGGACGTATCCCGGAACTGCAACTGTCAACAAGGGTACCTCGACCCTGGGACGTATCCCAAAAATGTTGACGATATGGGCCTCGCCCTCAAGCTAATATGGGCCTCGCCCCCAAGCTGATATGGGCCTCACCCCCTGGGACTTATCCCCAAAAACTGTTGATGTGGGCGTCGCCCCCTAGGACTCATCCCCAAGACTGAAACTGTGCTGACGCTATTTGGCTCACTTCTGCCGCTTTCTCTTTTCTTCGAACCTGCGAACACAAAACCAAGAACAAACACGAAGAGAATGAAATGTTACGTGTATGCATGAATGATTTTCTTATCCCGTTGGGTTAGGTCTTCTGCCAATTTCCTTGGTGACAGCTCGGTCTTCTCTCCCACAGGCAAAGTATTGTTTCAATCTGTCTACGTTGATCAGCTCGGTGAACTCGTTCCCTTCCAAGTCTGATAGCTTCACTGCTCTATTTCCCATTACCTTCTGCACTATGTAAGGTCCTTCCCAGTTAGGTCTGAACTTTCCTCTTGGATCTGTCATCGACGGCCTTGATTGCTTAAGTACCAAATCACCCTTTCTGATCTTGGTAGGGCGTACTTTCTTGTTGAATGCTCGGGCTAGTCTCTTCTGATACAACTGCATATGATACAAAGACTTCGTTCTCTTCTCATCCAATAGTGCTAACTGATCAAACCTCTGTGCGGCCCACTCCTGTTCCGGTAATTCTGCCTCCGTTAATACCCTCATAGACTGTATTTCCACTTCTACTAGCAATACTGCTTCCATTCCATTACTGATGTTCTGTACCCCCACAAAGCATATGGTAGTTTCTCGGCCCAATCTCTGCAGTTCTCTGTCATCTTGGCTAAAATCGTCTTTATAGTCTTGTTGGCTGCCTCAATTGCCCCATTTTCCTGTGGCTGTACGGTGATGGACTTGCGGTGGCCTATCCCATATTTTTGCAACATTGCCTTCGTCTCTCCTTGAAACTGAACTCTGTGTTGTCATACATAATGAATGTGGCATACCATACCGACAAATGAGGTTCCGAGCTATAAACTTTGCCATTTGTTTTGCTGTAACATTGCGGAATGATTCTGCTTCCACCCACTTCGAGAAGTAATCTACTGCCACTACTATGAAGCGATGCCCATTCGATGCATTCGGTCGAATTTCTCCTATCATATCAATTCCCCATGCTGAGAAAGGCCACGACTGACAACCTGTGCAACTCTTTGTGCGGTAAGTGATTCAAATTACCATGTGCTTGACAGTCATGACAGTGCTTTACCATCTTCACGCAGTCTGTTTCCTGGGTTGACCAATAAAAACCTTGTCTCACTATCTTGCGGGATAGATTCAACCCATTCAAACCGGCGTGTATTTCTTCCATTACATGCTGAGCTTCTTCTTTTCTCAAACACTTAAACTGAATACCGTTTGCTTGCCTCTTGTACAGTTCCCCTTTCAAAATCACATACTGGGAAGCTAACTTCTGAATGGCTATTTTGTCTTTTCTGCCTGCCCCTTCCGGGAGTTCTCCATGTTCCAGATACCTCTGAATGTCATAATACCAAGGTTTACCGTCGTCGACCTCAAGTTGGTATTGTGTGCTGGGCAATGTTTCTGTCTACCCCAGGCATGTCCTCATAGGACCAAGCAAACACTTTGGCATATCTGACCAACACTTCTTCTAGTTTCTCCCTCTCTTTGGAGGTAACTTCACTTGCAATCAGAATTTCCTTGGGTTTCTCAAGCGTACCAAGTTAAATGCAGTAGTTCTGGCCAAACTG
The DNA here is from genome assembly GCA_019454045.1 of Zanthoxylum bungeanum. NCBI lineage: Eukaryota > Viridiplantae > Streptophyta > Magnoliopsida > Sapindales > Rutaceae > Zanthoxylum > Zanthoxylum bungeanum. Next base: position 91,488 of record SKCR01017706.1, read on the forward strand.
ATATAAAATATGCTTGATTCGTGCAGAGTAAATGGAAATGACTCAGGCAAGTAAGCAAAGGAAATGTCTTTATTATTGGATAATGCGGAAGTACATTCAAACAAATCATGAAGGTAAATGTCTTCATCATCTATAGACACTTCTTCCTCTACAACCAGGTTTTCCTCAGGCTTTTTGTCCTCTCCTAGAGTCAGGCTCTCCAACTTCATCAGTTCTTCCTCCCAATTATCTTCTTCTTTCGTCACAATTTCTTCAACCATCGGCTTCTTACCCAGCATATCCTGGAAAATCTCAAACCCAGGTACCAAAATTCCATTAACTTCCACAGGTTCAGGCTCCCCTTGATATCCTGAAGCTTTCACAAAACATTCCATCAGTTTCAGGCCCTTTTTCTTGACCTTCGGCTTTTCTTCATCAGATTTGTACCCCAAACCCTTTCGAGTAGTCTGTCCTCTGAAATCTGGTAATCTTGAACCTTCACCTGGCTCAAACTTCATTTTTTCATGATCCTAGCCACCCTAGGATCCACCTACTCCTCAAAAGTAGCTGACACCTGAAACCTCGCGAAAGGTTGTATCTCCAAGGCGGCCACGGCATTATCTACCTCAGCCCGGATAGTAACAACTTCTCCCTCATACGGGAACTTGATCATCTGATGTAAAGTGGAAGGCATGCCCCCAAGTTTGTGAAACCAAGGCCTTCCCAATAATAAGGCGAAAATAGCCGGGATGTCCAGTACCGTGAACTCAAACTCATCTTCAATCGGGCCTACCTTGACCATAGCCACAAAAGTACCCTCAACTCCTCTTTTACTGTCATCATAAGCCTTAATAGTCATGCTGGAGGGGTCCAAGTCTGTCGCTTTCATACCCAATCTTGCCAGAATTTTCAGTGGGCACACATTGATGGACGAACCGTCATCCACCATCACACATGAAGTTCTCTTGCCCCTTACTTCGGCCCTGATAAATAGAGGCCTATTATGATTTCTCCCCTCCGCCGGGAGTTCATCCTCAGAAAAATATATCTGCAAAGCTTGTTTCTGAACTGACCTAACAAACATTGCAGGGTTGGCATCTTCCGGTACCACAATCTTGCTCAAGGCCTCAACCATGGCATGCCTATGCTCCCGAGATGCACATAACAGTTCCCAGATACTCACTTGTGCTCTAGTCTTCCTCAATTGCCTCAGCACTATATCCCCCTCAGTATTTTCTGTAGTCTCAACCACTTCTCTACCATCTGTCAAAACTTCATTACCCTTTTCTGCCATATCATTGTAAAAACGACCGCTGCGCGTGATTCCCCTTACTTCTTCCTCATTCTGCTAGAGAAATCAAGCCAAAAGTTTCTCCCTGCTCAGTCTCATCTTCACTAGTACTATCCTAGATTCCCAGGCAAAAGGCTTGAGGGTGAAAGGATTTTAGGACAAGGTCTTCTGGGAGGCCGGAATTGATCATATAGGTTGGTGGTGGTACGATACGGTAGTTGGGTAAGGGGTTTCTGTGTGTGTCAGGCTGTTCTGTTTCTAGGTCAGGTATTTTCTTGGAGTCTATCAGGTCTTGGATTTCATGGCGGAGTCGGGCGCAGTTGTCGGTGTCATGGCCCTTTTGTTGGTGAAAGTGACAGTAAAGGCTTAGGTTATAATGTGATGGTGGGGGATTGGGTAATGGTTTGGCTTCCAAGGGTTTTAAGAGCCCTTGCCTCTTCAATTTCTCTAGCACCTTTGACAGAGGCCTTCCCAAGTTGGAAAATCTCCGGTTCCGGATGGCAGCAACTTCCGCAGAAACAGGCTTAGTTCCCAATGTCCCTCCAACAGGCCTCCTACTTAAGCCATAAAACTTCCTGTTTTCCGCCTCTTCGTCTTCAATGTCCATGACAGTTTCCCTCAACTGCCGAAAGTCTGTAATCATGGAGGTCATCCTCCTCAACTTGCTGTAAATAGAGGGCTTGGTGCCCTTGATAATCATTTTAATCTGATCCTTCTCCGAAGGCCTAGTCTACATCTTCAACAACTGACCTCTCCATCGGTCCACATATTCCTTAAAACTCTCCTCCGATTTCTGCTTAACATTCTCCAGATCGCGGAGTGACAGATCGATCTCTAGGTCAGTGACATACTGCTTCAGGAAGGCATCAGCCAACTCCCTTCAATCTTCCTTCACTTTCTTCTCTAAACTGTGGTACCACACCACGGGAGCTCCTTCGAGCGACATTCCAAACATCTTCTGCACTTGGCGCTGAGATAGGCCAGCTGAACTCATGACTGATACAAACTGTCGGAGATGCACCCTTGGATCCCCATTTCCGCTAAACTTAGCCATATCAGGCATCTTGAATTATGCCGGCAACTATTCCTCGAAATTCAGCGTGTGTCATAATCCAGCAAATCCTCATTCCTACCCCTCATCTTGCGGGTAATTGACTCAACCTGATCCCGAAGCTTCTGTAATTCTTCCTGAGACCCAGATACTCTGCCTGCTGCATACTCTGCCATATCATCATCAAAAGTGGGGATATCATCCCCCAATCTGTTCGGAGGTCCTCTTGCCTTACATCCCCATAACTACCCCCAGCACGAGACCTGGTTAACCAGCCACAGCAGTAGTCAAAGCTTACAACTGTTCAGTGATCTTGCCGAGACCGTTCTCTAATTGATCCATACGGGATACCTCGTTACCGGATTCACTCATACCTGTTACTTTTTTTTTAATGAGCCTTGTCCCTTCTCTAACCCAAACGGTATCTATGATGTCTTTTTGAGACATAGAAGGTGTTAACATGATATATGTATGAGGTGCATGAGATGCATGTAACATATATAACATACTAAATCAACTAAAATTTTCAAACAAATCGGCCCGTTATCATTTTAGAAGCTTTTGGGCTAACTGTCATAGGAGTGAACTCGTCCCAGTTTAAATGGCCCAACAAGTTCACATCTCATGGCAAGGAGCCCAACTAAATCCAAATGGTAATGTTCCGAACACAAGCACAAAGTGGCCCATCAACACTTAGAAGCCTTTGGCCCAATCATCATAAAATACGTTCTTGTCCTAGTTTAAATGGCCTAACAAGCCCATATCCCATGACAAATGGTCCAAATGGATCCAAACGACGATGTTCCTAAACACAAGCATAAAAGAAAGATAATGCAAACATAAAACAATAATTTCTACAGAATGGCCCATCAACATTTCAGAAGCTTTGGGCCTAATGGTCATAAGGTACGAACTCGCCCCAATTTAAATGGCCCAGCAAGTTCGCATTTCTGACAATAGTCCAACTGCATCCAAATGAGGATGGTCCACAAGCACATACTCAAGGAAATAATTGTTACTTTAACCATACAACCCCGGTCTATCGGTGGGTTCGCAAGAGTGTAGACAAAGGCTCTCACCGGTGAAGGATGGCCCACAACTAGGTCTCCTCAATCAAGGGTTCGAGCGGCCAAGTGAGCACACCCTTTTTATACACTAAGGTACGTGCCAATGAGCTATGGTGTGTGACTGGCTGTCAAATGGATTTCCCGTTGTAGATTCCCCAGAGGGAGGGTGGAGCGAGGCTATCTTAAGTACCCTAACCTCTTAGGCTCTTATCGCTTGGTGACAGGAATAAACAACGAGTCCTCCAAATTAGTCCATCACAATAGGCTACGGGTAGATGGCTATATAGGTGCCTTCACAGCTTTTCCTTCTAGAAAGGTAGTGAATGAAGAAAGACACCAAACCATTACCTAGCCTCAAAATACCTTTGATTAAACCCCCATTTTATCGACTATAGACACGGTCAATTAGAACATAAATCCAAACATTACAAGACAATATTTCGGGGCCGATTCTCTATCCCCAGTGGAGTCGCCAGACTGTGGGACACAGATTCTGGGCGACGCATGCTTTTCTAGGCTTGCGGCCTAGTCGGGAGTACGGAGTAACCACGGGGGACTAAACCGGAGAATAATGGAGTCGCCACCCGGTGTGAACCGGGAAAATGAGATTTAAGGCCGCACTCACCCCTCGCAAGGGAATACCTCAAACCGTTGGGTTTGGAATGGTCCCTTACTTATGTCACTTGTAATGAAAAGATTTGTGTAATAATTTAATCAAGCTTAAGTAACACTTATTTCCAAGAGTATCATGCTTCTAAGTTCATATGCGCAAAAATAAAACTTACACCTAAATTTGCATATATCTTACATTTAAGATTGCATGCTTGAAAGTAAATCAAAGTAGCAACGAACATACAACTTCATTGGCATATAGTATTCATGGAAACACAAGCACACACTAACCACGCAAGCACGCATAAAAGCGAATCAATAATGGCGAACATGTGATTTCATAGACATATCATACTTATCCGTGCGGAAGCATAAACAAATAGCCATTACATGTCCATGTGTAAATAAAAGATTCAACTAAATACATAATGCAAAAAGAAACTTAAGGATGCAATTAGGCATTAAAGTAAGCATGCTATGACGTGGTGCAAAAGAAGATAACTAATATGGACACAAACACACATGTGAGCACTTTTCCAAGTGGTACGTGGAATTATCCCAAGTACAGACCGCACTACCGTCCATTCGGAATGGCTACGGAATTTATGTCTGGGTTTCCATCCGATATACCACAAGAAATAATACTCAAATGCTATCATGACATGGATATATGAATTGTAATACGTTAAGCCAAGACTAAGGTAAGTGATACAACCAATGGAATAAATGTGCTTTTCATTACGATGCGTACAAAGATAAAGATGACTATATGGGATTTCATAACACATGCGTGAATAGAGCAATGATATGCTAAAAGATAAATGACATGGCAAGAAGCGCGGCAAAACATCGTGGTAAAGGCTTTTAACCCCTCGACATGGAGGACCTTTAATTCCACTTATTAAGCCCATGCGCACATAATACAATGCATATATAAAGTAAAGAAAATGATATCGGGCTTCGCGTATCCGATTGAACACATCTCACACTCAATCGAATACACTTTATTCGGCGCGGCAAAGCATCGTGGCAAAGGATTTTAACCTCTTCAATTAGAGGACCTTTCATCGCACTTACTAAGCCCATGCGCAATTAATGCAATGCATACATATGAAACGAAAGTAAATACAAAGATACCCGGCGCGGTGAAGCATCGTGGTAAAGGATTTTAACCTCTTCTATTAGAGGACCTTTCATCGCACTTACTAAGCCCATGCGCAATTAATGCAATGCATACATATGAAACGAAAGTAAATACAAAGATATCCGGCGTGGCGAAGCATCGTGGTAAAGGATTTTAACCTCTTCAATTAGAGGACCTTTCATCGCACTTACTAAGCCCATACGCAATTAACACAATGCATATATATATAAAACAAAAGTGAATACAAAGATATCTGGCGCGGCGAAGCATCGCAGTAAAGGATTTTAACCTCTTCAATTAGAGGACCTTTCATCGCACTTACTAAGCCCATGCGCAATTAACACAATGCATATAAATAAACAAAACTAAATACAAAGATATCTGGCGCGGCGAAACATCGTGGTAAAGGATTTTAACCTCTTCAATTGGAGGACCTTTCATCGCACTTACTAAGTCCATGCGCAATTAACACAATGCATATATATAAACAAAAGCAAATACAAAGATATCGAATTTCGTATACCCGATTGAACATATCTCACATCCAATCGGATATACATCGTCCGGCGCGGCGAAGCATCGTGGTAAAGGATTTTAACCTCTTCAATTATAGTACCTTTTCATCGCACTTACAAGCCCATGCGCTTTTCTCATCATTACATAAATAAATAACATGCAGAAATTTAAATGGCGGAATAATTAAACAACTCAAAATAACAAAATACGTGACGTTTACTCGAGTGGTACGTGGAGTTGTTTCCCAAATACAGATCACACTACCGTCCATTTGGAATCGGCTACGGAATTTACGTCTGGGTTTCCATCCTATATACCACAAGAGGCGACACACTTTCCATTCATCCAATACCCACAACACACATCATATTCATAATACATGTATATTTATCTACTCAAGGGCCACAACATGCATTTTATCATAATAATCATGTGAACAAAACTCAATAAATAATAAAAATACAACTAAAACGTATGTGAAAGAATACCCTCAGGTCTAACCTTTTTTGCCGACTTTCGGACTTGCGTTTCACGGAGATCGGAAGGGTAAAGCTCCTCAACTTCTCTGGTTCACTGGTTTAGCGTCTTAGCTCACTATTTTGCTGTTTTGCTTGCTTTTTGGCCTCTGTTTTGCTGTTGTTTCCTCTGTATTTTCTGCTCACTGTTCAGGTCACTGTTTTGACGTTCCAACGGACTGTTTTGGGTGTTTTTTAAAGGTTTTAAGTGCAGTTTTTTGTGATTATTTTAAGGATTATAAGTTCAGTTTTTTATGTTACTGTTTTAAGGATTTTAGGGACTGTTTTAAGAGGATTTTGCTGCTGTTTTTGGGGTGATTGGGCTGCTGCTCAGGCGTGTTTTAGGGGGTGCAGGGGCTGCTATTTTCGGTGGAAAGGGGCTGCTGTTTGGGGCGTCTTATGGCTGCTGTTTGGGGTATATTTTTGGTGATGGATGGCTGCTGTATGGGGAGATTTTTGGTGATGTGTGGGGGTTTAGGGGCTGTGATATTCTTGGCTATGGAGTGGAGGAGATGAAGAGAATTATTTGTGTTACTTCTTGTTGCTATTGCCGTGAATTGTAAGAGGTTGGAGAGAGTTGGGCGTGAATTGAGAGGGGGGAGAGGCTTGGTTTGGCTTTGTTTATATAGAGGAGGGCTAGGGCTTCTCCTTGTCTCACAAGGAAGGGATTTGATTTTGTGTTGAGCAAGGAAAGTCAAAGATTGAGGGGGGCAAGATTTGGTGAATTAGGATGGTTGAATATTTGATTTGCTTGGTTTAGGAATACAATATTTTAATTGGTTAGGATTGATCTTAATTAGGCATAACATCTCTTTAATTTAGTATATAATATTTTTGATTAGGAAGTTACAATATTTAATTTGGTATAATTATATTTTATGTTTTATTTAATTTGGTATATCAATTAATTAATATTTTATTTAGTTAATGTTTAATTTAATTAATATTTTATTTAATTTGGGTGTAATTTAAGGGCCTTGGGCGTGTGGGCTTGGTGGGCTAGGTGTTGTGTTGGTTTGGTGAGTGGGCTTAGGTGGGTGGCAAGGGTTGTGGGCCAAGGTTAAAAGGTTTGCGGGTTTTTTTTTGGGCCAAAGATGCTCTAAACGGAGGTCCAACAAGTGAGCTTGACGCTAAACAAATGAACAAGGATCTAATGAAATACCGGATCCCTTCCGACGACCGTTTCCCACAATATCCTTAACTAAAAAGGTAGTGCCTCCAAATGAGACTCATCATCGGGTTTCACATGCAAAAATGCAATGCCTACAGCGTCCCATGATCGAGGTCAACTGCAGCACCAACTCAGCTCGAGGCAGCAAACGAGCCAGGTAAGTGAAAATACATTGCATAACTTTGATAGGATTGTCCAAAGTCACACACTGCACAAGTCCCATCAAAGTGGGGGCGATTGTAGGCATTGCATTTTTGCATGTGAAACCCGATGATGAGTCTCAGTTGGAGGCACTACCTTTTTAGTTAAGGATATTGCGGGAAACGGTCGTCGGAAGGGAATCGGTATTTCGTTAGATCCTTATTCACTTGTTTAGCGTCAAGCTCACTTGTTGGACCTCCGTTTAGAGCACCTTTGGCCCAAAGAAAAACCCGTAAACCTTTTAACCTTGGCCCACAACCCTTGCCACCCACCTAAGCCCACTCACCAAACCAACACAACACCTAGCCCACCAAGAGAGGCCCACACGCCCATATCACCCTAAATTACACCCAAATTAAATCAAATATTAATTAAATTAAACATTAACTAAATAAAATATTAATTAATTGATATACGAAATTTAAATATTGTAACTTCCTAACTTAAAATATTATATACTAAATTAAAGAAATATTATGCCTAATTAAAATCAATCATAACCAATTAAAAATATTGACTTCCTAATCTAACAAATTGTATTCCTAAACCAAGCAAATCAAATATTCAACCTTCCTAATTCACCAAAATTTGTCCCTCCCCCCCCCCCCCCCCCTCAATCCATTGATTTCCTTATCCAACACCGAATCAAATCCTATCTTTAATGCCAAAATCCCTTCCTTGTGAGACAAGGAGAAGCCCTAGCCCTTCTCTATATAAACAACCCCTAACCAAGACATACACTCCCTTCACAAGATACAACTCACACAAAAATCACAAGAAAAATAGCAAACATTTCTTTTCATCTTCTCCCTCCATAGCCGAAAACATCACTCTCATCAACCCCTCTATTGCCGAAAATATTACAGCCTCTACAACCATCAAAACAACCCCTAATCACCACTGAAAACCAGCCCCATACACCCCTCAAACATCACCGAAAATTCCCCCAAAAACAGCAACTGCATCACCGAAATTTACACCAAAAAACTGCACTTTTAATCCTTAAGATAATCACAAAAAACTGCACCTAAAACCCCTAAAAAAAACACAAAAAATAGTAGCTTTGAATACCTAAAATAGTAAGCAGAAAATACAGAGGAAACAACAGCAAAATGGAGGTCAAACAGCAAGTAAAACAGCAAAACACTGAGCTAAGACGCTAAACCAGTGAACCGGAGAAGTTGAGGAGCCTTAACCCTTCCGATCTCCGTGAAACGCAAGTCCGAAAGTCGGCAAAAAAGGTTAGACCTGAGGGTATTTTTCACACTCGTTTTTAGTTTTATTTTTATTATTTATTGAGCACTGGTTGCATGATTATTATGTTAAAATGCATGTTGTGGTCCGTGAGTAGATAAATATGCATGTATTACGAAATATTGTATGTTGTGGCCTTGGAATAAAATGAAAGATGTGTCAACTCTCGTGGTATATCGGATGGAAACCCGGACATAAATTTCATAGCCGATTGCGAATGGAAGGTAGTATGATCTGTACTCGGGATACAACTCCACGTACCGCTTGAGTAAACGACGCATTCTTTTGTTTTATGTTGCTTTGATTTATTTATTGTTCGTCATTTAAATTCCGCATGTTATTTTTTTTATATGCATGATGTGATCGAGCACATGGGCTTAGTAAGTTGGATTAAAAGCCCATATTCTGAGGGGTTACAATCCTTTACCAAGATGTTTTGCCGCGCCGATTAATGTATATTCGGTTGAATGTAAGATGTGTTCAATCGGGTATACGAAGTCCGATGTTATTGTCTTTATTTTTATATGCATGATGTGATCGAGCGCATGGGCTTAGTAAGTGCGATTAAAGGTCCCCTATTCTGAGGGGTTAAAATCCTTTACCACGATGCTTCGCCGCGCCGATTAATGTATATTCGGTTGAATGTAAGATGTGTTCAATCGGGTATACGAAGTCCGATGTATTGTCTTTATTTTTATATGCATGATGTGATCGAGCGCATGGGCTTAGTAAGTTGGATTAAAGGTCCCCTATTTTGAGGGGTTAAAATCCTTTACCATGATGCTTTGCCGCGCCGATTGGTGTATATTCGATTGGATGCGAGATGAGTTCAATCAGATACGTGAGGTCCCACATTGTGGATTTGTTTGTCTATGAATGTGTTGCATGCATCAGGTCTGGTTCCGTTCGAACGCGTTCTCGAACGCCACACGAACGTGAACCTTCTGTTTACCGTTCGAACGCGTTCTCGAACGCTACGCGAACACGCACGCATTTTCTTAGTTTCATCATGCATCAGGTCTGGTTCCGTTCGAATGCGTTCTCGAACGCTATACGAACGCGAACCTTCTGTTTACAGTTCGAACGTGTTCTCAAACGCTACGCGAACGCGCACGCATTTTCTTAGTTTCATCATGCATCAGGTCTGGTTCCGTTCGAACGCGTTACCGAACGCTATACGAACGCGAACCTTCTGTTTACCGTTCGAACGCGTTCTCAAACACTACGCGAACGCGCACGCATTTTCTTAGTGTTTCATGCATCAGGTCTGACTCCATTCGAACGCGTTCTCGAATGCTATACGAACGCGAACTTTATGTTTACCGTTTGAACGCGTTCTCGAACGCTACGCGAACGCGCACCCACTGAACTAAGTCCTTTTCATCAGATTTCGTACATAATTGTTCCTAATAGCTATCCCTTCGTATGATGAACCTGATTGCTTCTCTGTATTACGCAAGATTGTGTAGGTGTCGTTCATCTGTATTCCCCACATGTATGAGTACAATCTGTTTATTAACTTGTATGCTTGTCGTATGTTAATTTATCTTTATATATGCAAATTGAGACATAGATTACATGCAAATAGGCTGTATGCAAATTCGGATTTGCATTACATGTAAATTTAGATGAACTTGTTGATGTATGCATGCGAACTTAGGGGTAAATCATCCTTGGAAATATGTTGCTTAGGCTTGGTTAGATTATTGCACAAATCATTTTATTACAAGTGGCATAAGTAAGGGACCATTCCGAACCCAACGGTTTGAGGTCTTCCCTTGCGAGGGGTGAGTGCGGCCTTAAATCTTTGTCCCGGTTCACACCGGGTGGCGACTCCATTATTCTCCGGTTTAGTCCCCCGCGGGCTACTCCGTACTCCCAACCGGGCCGCGAGCCCGGAACAGCATGCGTCGCCCAGTTTCTGTGTTCCCACACACATACAAGGACCTCCTCGGGTCGGGCTCCACAAATTCTTAGAAAATATCAAATCACCACTCTTCATGTGGTCGGAATGGTATCACAATTCGCTCCGACCCCAAGATGCCATATTCTCTGTTTTTATTCTTTGTTTCGTGTGGTCGGGTCTCTCTGTCAGACCTCATCTCCTTCTGTGTCCTTGGACCTTTGTCACCTCACTTTTGTATATGGAATTGTCACTCTACCCGTTCTCGTTATTTAAATATTTCTCGAGATAAAAAACCACCATCAATAATATATAAGATATGATTGAAATTAAATCTTATAACTATCCGAAGCACATGAGCCGGCTTCCTTCCGTAATATATATATTTCACGCGGTTTCTAAAGAAGTTTCCGAAAGGATAATTTTCATTTTCGTCCATTTCCCTGTTTTACGTTCTCAAATGATGGTCTTCAGAAACACGTGTCAATGTGTTAGGGACGTAAAATTTAAGATATCTGCACAATATTTTTATTGATAGATTTTTTTAAAAAAAAATAAAAATAAAGAAAATACGAGTCATCATAGTTGAAAAGAAAAATGGAACTAAAAAAAGAGAGAAATAAACAAACATCACAAACCATTAGAAAATTAGAGGCAGCTCCTAACAATGTCTCTTTCTAAAGGCCAAATGTCATCATGGAACACAATTTCTCTCTTCTTTGCATTGGTTAGATTCTTGATTTGAAAACTCACATCTCTTTATTTTCTTTCATTTTAAGTTTTCTCAAAAGTAGTTAACAACTTTACATCATATTCAATCTTCAAAAGTGTGCTTATAAGACTTTTTTTTCCTTATTATTTTATTATTAAACCAAGCTGATCAAATGATGAAGGTGTCCAAAATTTCTTACAAGGTTTCTGGCCATCATCTATGGATCTTAGCTTTCATTTTATGTATAATTTTCTTGGCAGCTTTATCAAGATCAAATGTTCAAGATGATCAAGTTTCTGCATCTGGGATTAAATTAAAATCTCAAGCACAAAGAGGAAACATATCAAAAGGTCATGGCCATCCTCCTGTTATAGCTTATTGGATTTGTGGCACAAACGGTGACAGCAAGAAAATTTTGAGGCTATTGAAGGCAATATATCATCCAAGAAACCAGTACCTGTTACAGCTTGATGCGGGCGCGCCAGAATCAGAAAGATCAGAGTTGGCTCTGAAAGTTCAATCTGAAAGTGTGTTTAAAGCTTTTGGGAATGTTGATGTGGTGGGAAAAAGTTATGCCATTGATAAAGTGGGAGTCTCAGCACTTTCTGCCACACTTCATGCTGCTTCTTTGCTTCTCAAAATAAGTACTGTTTGGGATTGGTTCATCCCTTTAAGCCCTTCAGATTATCCACTTATGACCCAAGATGGTGACTATATTGATATACTTTCCCTTAGTTTAATTTATTCTTGGATCCATATACATATAATTTTCAAATGAAAAATTTGTGTTTTATTTGAAGTGCTTAAATTCTGTTTTATTTATTGGCACCAAAATGTGTTCTGCTATTCTAATTTTTCAATGTGTTCTTTGCTATTTTATTTAGATCATTCAAATGTGCCTTAAAGATATAAATATTTGGCAGAGATAGCCCTCTCGATAGTCAGCATAGGCGGCCCTTGTTGTCTCAAAATTTTAAAAAATAAAATCAATTTTGAAGTATGAATTTATATTTTTATTTTTAAGAACCCACTTGAGTTTCCAAAATTTAGGACAACTTGATCATGCTTATAAAATTGGAGTAAATATAAAAAGATATAATTTGTGAACTCATCGACCCCATTAATTGCTGATGATTCTTGAAAATCTTGTCTCTCTGTAGATCTTCTCCATGCTTTCACTTTCTTGCCAAGGGATCTCAACTTCATCAATTTTGCAACTAACACAGGGTGGAAGGAGTAAGCAAAATTACTGCAACATCCTTGCCTTTTTATTACAATTTTCTTCAACAAATCAAATGTTCACGGTCCTCAATTATTGCATCAAAATCACTGGATTATAGAGAGCAAAATGTATTAATTGGAATTTCAAATTTCCTCTGTTCTTGTTCTGTTGCAGGAGACTAATGATTAACAGAATTGTTATAGATCCAAATTTGTATTATAGAGAGAACACGCAATTCTATACGCAGTAGAAACTCGAACAACCCCAGATGCCTTCAAGATCTTTGCAGGTCAGTTCACTTTCAATCTTTATGCTTACAAGGTGCCGCGTACATCTTATTCTCTTTTGTGACCCATAATGGCAGAGGCTGTACCGCCCTTTTTTTTAATAGATTATCACTTAGATTGGAAGTTTTTCTAATGTTTCGAATATATTTTTACATATTCTCTTGCATGTTTGCATAAAAAGGCTCTCCTTGGATGATTCTTTCAAGATCTTTCATGGAGTATTGTGTACATGGATGGGACAACTTCCCAAGAAAACTTCTGATGTACCTGACAAATGCTGCATACCCTCTTGAATCATACTTCCACACAGTGATATGCAACTCTCCTCAGTTACAAAACACCACAATAAACGCTGATCTCAGCTACATGAAATGGGAAAACCCTACACATGTAGTAGAACCCCAGACACTGGAGTTATCGGACTACGTAAAAATGGTGACTAGTAATAATAACACAGCGATATTTGCAAGACCATTCAAAGAAGATGATCCCGTGCTAGAAAAGATCGATGAACATGTTTTAAGTCGCTCTGCTGACGGAGTGGTGCCGGGAAAATGGTGCTCCGGCAATGGAAAGAGGAAGAGTGTAGAGAGTTTAAAGAATGAGGAAGAGTTGTGTTCTGCTTCGGGGAATGATAATATTAATGCTGTCAAGCCAGGGGTTTATGGCATGAAGCTAAGGGTTTCTCTTTCTGAGCTTGTTAGTGATGGAAGAGGGAGAATTAATCAATGCCAATAACAAATATAGATTTGAAACTTGAAAAGGATCAGTATTTGCAAATTTTGATTTGTAATTTTGTAGCATGCACTTTTTTTTATAGTTAGTTTACAACTTTTGAGAGAGAAAATATATATACATACACACACAAAAGATTAATTTTGATGAGAGAGTAAATTTAAAAGTTTTGAATACTGAAGAGCGGTTTGGTGTAATGTAACACCTCATTTACGCTCGCGCAGAACTTTAATCAAACACTTTATAGTCGGGAAATAAAATCCATCCAAAACTACATGTTGATGGTGGTTTTTTACCCTAAGAAAGTTCAGGTCTCAAGGAGGGATAGAATGTTGTTTGAACTGGGCAGATGATGGAGGTCCAAGGACCTTGAGGGGGAAGAAGTCAGGCAGGGGGTCCGAGCCCATAGCAAAAAAGCACACATGAGGGAAGAACCAATTGGATGATAGGTTGGGATACCGAAGCGACCTGAAGAAAAGATACAAGATTCGGTAGCACTTAAGCATTTGTGGAAGCCAACCCGAGATGGTATAAAGGTTACCGACCTGACCTGTTCAAGTTGGCAGAGAGGACTAAGCATCATTCACCTCGGCATGCCGACTCGAGCAGCAGAGCCAAGACCACGAGATATCTAGTACTTAAGAGCATGTGACGTATGCCCTACATGAAAGTTTGGGTCTCCAGAAAACTGATGTGACAGGAGTAGATCATAGACTTTCCTTGGGAAGAGCGACTGGTGGACAAAACAGTTTTGGAGTGGTTGAGTTGTAGGCTATCACGTGAGCAGAACGTGTAGCAATGGACAAAATAATGGAATGATGGTCTTCTGCTGATAGAGGGTAGTTGAGTCAGAGACCAAAGCTACTGTTTGCATAGTGGTTGGAGAAAATGAGAATGGACGATGATGACAGGTTGACATGAGCTTACGTCATGGGTTGGTGAAATAGTAGATTCAAGACCCTATATAAAGGCTTTGAAGCCGCAGATTCAAGGGTTAGCAATTTTTATATTTTCATCACTTGTAAAGAGAGACCAAAATACTTAGAGAGAGAGAGAAAGCGGGTCAGTTTCTACCCGAGCAAGTAATAAAATTCCCCATCTTTACTCCCGTGGATGTAGGTATGAGCTACTTTCCACCGAACCATGTTAATCTCTTCTATCCGCTGTGACTTTCTGTTGGCTTGCTAAGTTTGTTTTGGTTCCCAACTAACCAAAAAAATTCATTGATTGGGGGAGGTTTGTTTTAGGGGTTGAAATCCCATATCACCATTGGAACGAAAAACAGCTGTCAACATTTGGCACCGTCAGTGGGGAAAAGATACAAAAAACATCAAATAAACTAAGACGATGGCAGGAGATGGAAACCACAGGGCTTCAGAGATTTCAACAATGGAGTGGATGAAGAAGATGAAAGAAACGTTACGACAAGAAATGGAGAATGCTCCAAAACAGAGGGAAACAACCCAAGCCTTCATGAAGGCAATGATGGAAAAAATTGAGAAATTGGAAAAGAAGACAGGAGAGCAAGGGCAAGCGGGTCCAAGAAAAAGAGAGGAAATAATAAAAGGAAATAGAGTCGTTGGAGCGGATGGAGATTGAGAAAATGGGAAGAGGAATGCTCAGAGAGTGGCTAGTGCCACGCCTCTGGAGGAGAAATGGGAAGAATAAGATGACAGATGGACCCCAGAATCATCTAATAACAGCTCATATTTTAGGAAAAGTGACCTGAAATGGTATCCAAAGTGGATGGAGTGGGAGGCGCGAAGAAGCTTTCGGGAGATAGCAGGATAGCTCCGAGAGCCAAATGAGAAATTGGTTTCGACGAGAGATGAAGGAATGGGAAGAGAGGATGAAAAGAAAAGCTAGGGCTGACAAAGATGTAGAAACTGTAGGACACAGAAACTGGGCGACGCATGCTGTTCCGGGCTCGCGGCCCGATTGGGAGTACGTAGTAGCCCACGGGGGACTAAACCGGAGAATAATGGAGTCGCCACCCGGTGTGAACAGGGACAAAGATTTAAGGCCGCACTCACCCCTCGCAAGGGAAAACCTCAAACCATTGGGTTCGGAATGGTCTCTTACTTATGTCACTTGTAATAAATGATTTGTGCAATAATTCAACCAAGCCTAAGCAACATATTTCCAAGGATAATTTACTCTTAAGTTCCCATGCATAAGTACAAGGCTCATATCTAAGTTCACATGTAACATATCTTCATATTTGCATACAACTTATTTGCGTATAATCTATGTCCAAATTTGCATACAACCTATTTACATATAATCTGTGTCCGAATTTGCATGCGTAAAGATAAATTGACATACGGCAAGCATACAATGTCATAAGCACATTACATTTGATCATAGGCATGCTAGTAGATAATAATTGTACAATCACGCATGAAAGCAAATCGGGATAATGGTAAACATATAGCTTCATGAACATGCTGAATGGATGGATGCGGAAGCATAAGTAGATAACTATCGTGTAAACATGCATCATGGAAATGAAAATGTGACCCTTTGAACACAATAAATGACTAAGTGCGAGAACATGAACAATCAAAAAGGCAAATGACAAAACAAGTAACCATGCATGAGAGATGATGAAAGAGGGCCTGTTTACCGTGGGCGTTCGTGCGGCGTTCGTAGCCGCGTTCGAACGATAAACAGAAGTTTCACGTTCGAGTAGCGTTCGTAAACGCGTTCGAATGAACTGAGACAGAAAACATGCGTTCGTGCGGCGTTCTGGAACGCGTTCGAACGGGGTTACAACAGTGACCTCTAAAATGCATGACACATATGTGAACGGATGAATAGATAACACCTAATAAATAATAACAGGCTAAAAGGCGCGGCGAAGTATCGTGGTAAAGGTAGACCGTAGGCTTTTTATCCCTCCAAATGGAGGACCTTTAATCTGACTTACTAAACAATGCGCAATGCAACATAATGCATGATTATGCAAGAAGATGACATACAAAGAAAAATGAATAACGAAATAAAAAAGGCGCGGTGAAGTATCGTGGTAAAGGTTATTTAACCCCTCGAAATGGAGGACCTTTAATCCAACTTACTAAGCCCATGCGCAAATAACACAATACATATATAAAAAGTAAAGACAATGATATCGGACTTCGTGTATCCGATTGAACATATCTCACATCCAATCGAATATACATTATCCGGCGTGGCAAAGCATCGTGGTAAAGGATTTTAACCTCTCAAAATAGAGGACCTTTAATCGCACTTACTAAGCCCATACGCTAATAACACGATGCATATAAGAAATAAGGACAACAATATCGGACTTCGTATACCCGATTGAACATATCTCACATTCAACCGAATATACATCATCTGGCGCGGCAAAGCATCGTGGTAAAGGATTTTAACCTCTCAAAATAGAGGACCTTTAATCGCACTTACTAAGCCCATGCGCAAACAACACAATACATATATAAAAAGTAAAGACAACGATATCGGACTTCGTGTATCCGATTGAACATATCTCACATCCAATCGAATATACATTATCCGGCGCGGCAAAGCATCGTGGTAAATGATTTTAACCTCTCAAAATAGAGGACCTTTAATCGCATTTACTAACCCCATACGCTAATAACACGATGCATATAAGAAATAAAAGAAACAACAATATCGAACTTCGTATACCCGATTGAACACATCTCACATTCAACCGAATATACATCGTCCGGCACAGCGAAGCATCGTGGTAAAGGATTTTAACCTCTCAAAATAGAGGACCTTTAATCGCACTTACTAAGACCATGCGCTAATAACACAATGCATATAAGAGATAAAAGAAACAACAATATCGGACTTCGTATACCAGATTGAACACATCTCATATTCAACCGAATATACATCGTCTGGCGCAACGAAGCATCGTGTTAAAGGATTTTAACCTCTCAAAATAGAAGACCTTTAATCGCACTTACTAAGCCCATGCGCTTTACCTCGTCATTACTCAAACAAATAACATGCGGAAATTAAGTAGCGAATAATAAACAAATGAAAACAACATAAAACAAAATATGTGTCGTTTACTCAAGTGGTACGTGGAGTTGTATCCCGAGTACAGATCATACTACCGTCCATTTGAAATCGGCTATGAAATTTATGTCCGGGTTTCCATCCTATATACCACGAGAGGCGACACATTTTTCATTTTATTCAAGGGCCACAACATACATCACTTCATAATACATCTATCTACTCAAGGGCCACAACATGCATCACTCCACAATAATCAAGCAAAAGAAACTCAATAAACGATAAAAATATAAAAATGAATGTGAAAAGTACCCTCAGGTCTAACCTTTTATGTCGACTTTCGGACTCGCGTTTCACGGTGATCGGAAGGGCCAAAGCTCCGCAACTTTCTGGTTCACTGGTTCAACGCTTTAGCTCGTTGTTTTGCTGTTTAGGCCGCTATTTTCACTCCGTTTCGCTGCTGTTTTTGGTGCTGTTTGTGTTGTATTTTATGGTCACTGCTTTAAGACAATTAAGGGGCTATTTTGGGGCAGTTTGTGGGCTGGTTATTTTATTTGTTTCGGCTCACTGGATTTGGTTCGGTGAAGGCTATTTAGTTGTCAGGGACTATATTTTCAGTGCAGTTTCGATGGTGTTATACGGCAGTGGGCTGGGCAGTTTTTGACGTGAATAGATAGGGTTGTTTTGGCTAGTTGTTTGTATGGTTCACGTGAATGGAAAACAAGGGTTAGGGTGGCCGTGCATTCTTTGAAGGGTTTAGGAGGCTGGATGAAGGCTATCTTGCTCTCGGTTAATAGTCAAAGGGGTAGTTCTATGGCTAATGGCGTTGTGGTACTTTTGTCGTGCATGGCTTTTTGGGTGGTTGTCGGTGCGTGGAGGGTTTGTGGATGGTTTTAGCTTGTGGAGAAGGTTTGTGGTATGCCGGGCAGAGGGCGTGTTGGGAAGCTACGTGTTGGGCGTGAGGCCTTTTTTAGGGTTTTTATGTTTGAGAGAGAAGGGAGATGCATTTGTTTAGGGTTTCATTGTTTTGTGTATGGTGAGAGGAGTGAGCTGCCGTGAGGTCTGAGGAGTTAAGTTTGTGTTATATTTTATAGTGAGAGGGTAGGGTTTGCATGGATTTTAAGGAAATAGATCAAGTAAATAAGGCATGTGTTGTATTTGATTTAATTAGTTTAGGCAAGGATATTTATTTTGGTGGGTAATATCTTTAATTGGTGAGTGATTTATTAAAATTTATTTTAATTTGGATTTGATTTAGTTTAATTTAGGTAGGGATATATTTAGAATAGGAATTTAATTTAGGAATTTAATTTTGGTATTAGATTTAATTTAATTGGTTTTTATTTAATTTGTTTTAGTTTAATTAGATTTTAAATTAATTTAATTTAGATTTAATCTCGATTTAGTTTAATTTCATTTAATTTCAATTTAATTGGTTATTTAATTTGATTTCAATTGTATTTTAATTTAATTTATTTGAATTAGCTTTAATTTAATTTAATTTAATTTGTGACATGTATTTTATATGTTTTAATTATTTTTTAGATTGGGCTTGGGCTAGATGGGCTTGGTGTGTGTCTTATGGGGTTTGGGCTGGGCTAAGGGTGTGTTTTAAAACGGAGGTCCAACAAGTGAGCCTAGAGCTAAACAAGCGAATAAAATTTAACGAAATACCGGTTCCCTTCCGACGACCGTTTCCCGCAACTTCCTCGATGAAAAAGGTAGTGTCTCCAAATGAGACTCATCATAGGGACTCACATGAAAAAATGCAGTGCCTACAGAAACGATATCATTTTTATGGAGTAGGTGTTAACGATGGAGTTTCCACAAAATTTCACCATGCCCGCGATGGATGTCTAGAATGGAAATACAGACTTCAAGCCTCATGCTGAAAAGTTCATTTTGCTCATGAAGATTCATGGAATGGTAGGAGAGGCGATCTGTAAGATGTTTCCACTAAATTTTGGGGGGGTAAGCCAACTTGTGGTTCGGGAACCTAACTCCGGGAAGTGTCAGCAGTTTCTCACAGCTGAGGAAATCATTTTTGCGCCATTTTAAAGGAGCGTGCATACCAAGGAAAACGGTTGGGTCATTGAGGATGATGAAGCAGAGAGATGATGAGCTCTTAAAGAGCTTCATCGACAGATACCAGCTTTGTGCTAAAGTTCGGGGCGTATGAGTCCCTAGAGGCATTTGAGAGTTTTAAAGGAACTCTAAGGGTCGGGAAGGTATGGTCCCACCTAAAGATCCATGAGGTATCGGACTATGCCGCGGCCCTGGAGCTGGTAAGGAAATTTTTGTTACTGGAAGAATAGGATAAGATAGCCCGGGGAGGGGCCGCTAGGGTACAAAAAGCTCTAAGACAAGAGAATGGATATGATGTCAGCGAAAATCAGAGAGGATCGGCCCCAAAACAGAAGGAATTTAGGCCAATAACTGAGGATAATCCAACACCCGATAGGAGGTACCCGGTCAAGGTTGCTTATGTTACAAGAGGAACAACTTACACCGCCTTAAATATACCGTTGGCAAAAATAGCTTGAGAGATTCAGGATGAGGGCCTACTGACTGAGCCCGACCCAAGGAGATTCTCTATTGAGAAGATGGATCAGAACGCCTATTGTACACACCACAATGTGAATGGCCATACCATAGAGAGATGCAGAGACTTGCAGGAACATATGGAAGACCTGGTAAGGAATGGCTACTTGAATGAGTGTATTGACCACGAGGCTATGAGGATCCGGCAGCGAAGGGAGAAAAAGGCAATGTTCATAATAGCTGAGGGAAGGATTTGAGCCGGGCAAAAATGAATTATTGTCAAATCACCGACATCGAGGTAATGGCTAGTGAAAAGAGCCCTATGATACAGAAAATGAGGTCGGTGCTAACAATGTTCACTAAAGAAGACGC
Source organism: Zanthoxylum bungeanum (assembly GCA_019454045.1). NCBI lineage: Eukaryota > Viridiplantae > Streptophyta > Magnoliopsida > Sapindales > Rutaceae > Zanthoxylum > Zanthoxylum bungeanum. The sequence continues at coordinate 112,078 of SKCR01017706.1, forward strand.
TCATGGCACTAGTTATCCACATGATGACGCATTGTTAATCAATGCCAATATTGGCGGAATAGAGGTGGAAAGGATCTTGGTGGACCCTGAGAGCGCGATAGATATCATTTCTAAAGAAGCCTTGGATAGCTTGGGCGTGGATTTCACCATTTTACTTCAGGACATAACTTCGTTGTATGGGTTTGGGGGAAATTGTTGTTCCAATGGGCCAGATGCAGCTTACGATGACCATTGGGATAGCCCTAATACTCAGATTATTATTATGGAATTCACCGTAGTGGACTGCTTGAGAGCTATCAATTGATTTTGGGAAGGCCATTCATGATAAAGTCGAGGGCAGCAATGTCAAGTTATTATATGCAGCTGAAAATCCCATCCAGAGAAGAAGTCGTGGTAGTTTGTGGAAGCCATAAGGCGGTAAGAAGTTGTTTTACGGCAGTTTCGAAGGAAACTCCGTGTATTGAAGAAGCAAGGGCAAAAAGAAAGGAAAAAAAGGAAGAGACGGCGGAAGTAAAGTCAGCTAACCCCCGACTCGAGGACCCCGCTCAGCTAGGGGTAGGGGAGGAACTAGAGCCAGTGGAGATTTATCTGAGGTGTTGTAACACAATGTCGTATCTAAGTTGTTTGGGGCCCGAGGAGGCGAATTTTGTGCTTAGGGAAAATCACGAGGGGATTTGCGGAAGCCACTCTAGATATAGGTCGATTGCTCATAAAGCGTTCATGCAAGGTTCTTTCTGGCCTACAGTGCATCAAGACGAGGTCTTGGTCTCCCAAACATGTGGTGGGTGTTGGAGGAATGCCAATGTGCCTCACCAGCCACTCGAGCAGCTGACCACTTTATCAAGCCTCTGGCCATTAGCGCCGTGGAGGCTGGATATTATCGGACCTATGCCTACAGGTTGGGGTCAGGCAAAATTTACAATCGTGGCAATTGATTATTTCACCAAGTGGGTAGAGGTCAAGCCGCTATCCGTAAAAGAATAAAAGAAAGCCACAAAGTTTGTCAAAAATAACATCGTGTGCCGGTTCGGGATTCCCAGAGCAATCATCACGGACAATGGAAAGCAGTTTGATTGTACAGGCTTCATGAAACTCTGTAAGGATCTCTAGATTGCCTTGAGATTTGCCTCACCTGCTCACCTGAAGTCAAATTGACAAGTAAAAACAGCGAACAAGACCAAAAAGAATAATCTGAAGGCAAAGACTTAGGTCGTGTCAAAGTTTATGGGTTAAGGAGCTAACATAGGTTTTTTGGTCACATCGGACGACCTGTAAGGACTCCATGAGAGAAACACCCATTTCCTTGGTCTACGGATCTGAAACAGTCATCCCAGCAGAGATCGGGATGACAACACACCGGGTGCAGCACTTTGAGGAATGGCAGAATAAAGAACTCGTTAGGCACCACATTGACCTGATAGAGGAAAAAAAAGAGAAGTCGGCACTGAGGACGGCAGTATATCAGCAAAGGATGGTACACTTCTTGATCGGTGCGTAATCACACGCGTATAACGCAAGCGCACGTATCGTTCAAGTAGTATAAAAATATCAATCCCACGAGGACTTAATTCCTACTGTTATTATTAATTATTGATACTATTTATTTACAAGTATCTAATTAAGGGAGAAGAGAATGATTGCTTTTGGTTGGTTGAATGTGGATTTGCTTAAATAAAATAAATAAAAGAAAATACTAAGAAAATAAATAAAAGACACAAAAATCTAGGGTTGTGATTCCACATAATATTATCCTAAAGATGAATTGATTCTCTTATATATGTGTAATAAGTCAGTTTGCTAACCTGGAACACGAAGATATGCAAAAACCTATGTCGATGGTCAGACGCAAATACCTAAATAACCCAATTAATCATATGTCTATGTTAACCAAGTTACCTGAATTCATTAAGTTAAAGTTCAAGAAGTGGCTACCCCCGCCCGACAGGTATATGTCTATCCTATAAGGAAATCTATTAAAGGGTTATCTATCATCAAGGAAGATCGTGGGCTATTGAATCTAAGGCTGAAACCTAAAATCTTTTCGTCAAGTTCATTTTAAGGTTTACCAAATCAATCTTATTAATGGCCAATTAACAAGAAGCATTAAACTTAAGGCTCAATAAACAAACTAAAGAATTACCCATAAAAAGAAAATCAATTATTAAGTGTGTGGATATTGTGTTTTATCACTTCCCTAGAATAAAAATAAAATGCTAGGGGTTGGGGGATCCACCTTTACTATTTCTAATTTAAAAATCTCTCTTACTATAATATAAAATTTATCAGTGATATTACCAACCAGCCATATAGGCGGTATCCTTATTAAGTCAGATTTTAATTAAGTTCGACCGACCATAAAGGCGGTATCATTATTTGTCAATAAACCAGCCATATAGGTGGTAATCATCTGTCACATAAAGACCGGCCATATAGGTGGTGTCACATTATGTCAAATAAATAAAACCAGCCATTAAGGCGGTATAACCTTTTATGTTAAATTATATTTTCCATATTATAATTAAGGGAGATTAATCTAAACTAAAATAATAAAAGCTTCACCTTTCCCCCAGCGAAAATCTAACTACTAAACATAAAAGAAAGTACTACTATTGCTGAAAATAAAAGTACATAAATTAAATACTGAAAAATAAATACAAACAAGATGCAATCCTCAAATTCTTTACAAAAATATAAGGAAACCATGAGAATTACAAATGAAATGGCTTGGTATTTATAGGAAAATCTAAAGGATTCCACCAATTTCTCCACCAAACACTCCACCAAACACTCCACACAATCCTCCACAAAACACTCCACCAAACATGCAAGCATGTTTCGTGGAAGTTTGACAATTGTAAATTGTCATTTTCCATTTTTTTTATTTTTTGATAATGAATTTAGTAATTACAAAAAACAAATTGGATTATTCATTAATTTCGGTCTTGAAAACTTCGAAATTCGAAAATATTTAAAATTTCAAAGTTGTATATCTTTGAGTCTTCTTTAATCTGAAACTTGAATCAGCTCAATCGGATATCGGATGAAAACGTTATGGCCAAAATACCAAACTTGCGCAAATCTGGAATTTTATGACTGCACTTCGTGACGTGTACAGTCAATTTTTGTTTTCGCCATTTTTTGCTCCGGATTTCATTGTTTTTGCCCCGAGTTGATTCCATTAAGTCCCAATACTTTCTTTATCTATAAAACACATCAAAACATATCAAAACGTTCATCAAACCCGGGAAACTAAACAAAATATTAGGTAAAAGGGGCGGTAAATATTGATATATTTTCCGCTCATCACTTCTACAATAAGAGGGTTCTGGTACAAGCCTTTTGGCCCGGAGACTTGGTCTTGAGACGGGTGACCCAGAACACAAAAAGTCCCGATGAGGGCTCATTGGGAGCCAAGTGGGAAGGGCCTTACAGAGTTACTGAAGACATCAGGTCAGGTACCTATCACCTGGAGCAGTTGGACGGTACCCGACTAAAAAACCTTGGAATGCTGAGATGCTGAGGAAATATTTACAATAGAGCCTCTCTTAGAATGATCCTCAAAGAGTTGTAATATGGGCGGTATATCCCAAGAATATAAATATGGTTTTTCCTTTTAAATAAAAACTTGTTCATCTATGCTTGTTTGTTCTTTGGATGAGAAAAACATGTTCAATATTCTTGTGACATACTCGTGATGGGAATGTATTAAGAGGTGCAGGGCAGATGGGAAAAGCGTGACTTCCCCCGGCATACCAATCTTAGGTGTGATTATCAAACCCACGGGATGGAACATTTCTATCCAATGACTCACACCTTTGAAGGATATAGCATGACGATCTACGTGGCATTTGGCACCTCGGGTATCCATAGGATACTCGGTGAAAAAGTTGTTGTGGCATTTAGTGCCCCAAGGTAATCATAGCACGTATGGATTGAAGACAGATGCGGTACTACGGTACCTTCGGGTTTGCATAGCGTGGGGATAGAAAATTTCCCCACGGCATTCACCGCCTAGTGTTTGAGGTGCATAGCCTGGGGAAGGGCCACAAACCTCTGTGGCATTTGTAGCCCCGAGATATGCCTAGCACGGGGAATGGTAATGCCCTTGTGGCGGTGGCCATCCTATTTCAGATCCGCAGAATCATAACACGGGGAAGGCTATAAGGCTTTGTGGCATTTACTGACTCGGGGCAGGCCTAGCATGAGACTCATGGCGTTGGCCCCCCCGATCCGTAACTCATTTCGGTGGGACATTGGACTGTGAGATTCAAAATAATTATTTTGGGTAATGTAAGGCAGGACATTGCATTTGTTCCCTCGCTATTTTTGGATCATTGCGAAATGTATGGTACGCCACCCACATTATACTTATCTATGTTTTTGTTTTGCTAGACGACTAGGTGTAGGACATCATTACCAGTGTCTATGGGCATGGTCGGAGGTTGAAAATCTTCCCTCCAAGCCAATCTTGTTAAAAACTGTGACGACTCGGGGTCAGAAGCGTCCCACCGAGCCTTATTTTGTTTGTTGGCATGGGGTCAAATTTTCTCCCTCTTGTCAATGTTTGAAGGGCACAATGAGGGAACATTCCCTTTTGGCCTAGTATCAGCGGCTCATGATCGGGCGCATCCCACTAAGGCCTTATTATGTCTGTTGACATGGGGTTGGAATTTCTATCCCATGGCCATGTTCGAAGGGCACAATGAGGGAAAATTACCTTGTGGCCTAATATTTGCGGCTTGGGATCGAGTGCGTCCCACTGAGGCCTCATTATGTTTGTTTGCATGGGTCAGAGTTTCTCCTCAATGGCAATGTTTGAAAGGCGCAAGGATAGAACATTCCTTTGTGACCTAGTATCAGTTACTCGGGGTTAGGGGCGTCCCACCGAGGCCTTATTATATTTTTTGGTATGGAGTTAGAGTTTCTCCCACATGGCCATATTCGAAGGGCAAAAGGAGAGAAAATTCCATTATGGCCTAGTCTCAGCGGCTCGGGGTTGGGCGTGTCCCACCGAGGCCTTATTATGTTTGTTGGCATAAGATCAGAGTTTCTCCCACATGGCCATATTCGAAGGGCAAAAAGAGAGAAAATTCCCTTGTGGCCTAGTATTAGCGGCTCGGGGTTGGGCGCGTCCAACCGAGGCCTTATTTATGTTTCTTGGCATATGATCATAGTTTCTCCCACATGTCCATGTTTGAAGGGCACAAGGAGGGCACATTTTCTTATGGCCTAGTATCAACGGCTCAGGTTCGGGCGCGTCCCACCGAGGCCTTATTATGTTTGTTGGTATAGGGTTGGAGTTTCTTCCCCATGGCTATGTTTGAAGGGCAAAATATGGGAACATTCCCTTGTGGCCTAGTATCAGCGGCTCGAGGTCATGCGCATCCCGCCGAGGCCTTATTATGTTTGTTGGCATGGGTTCAGAGTTTCTCCCTCATTGTCTCATCTGCCCCAGGTCAGTTCTGGGCATGTTGAAGATGGTCAGGCAGAGGACAATCGATGTTATTTATTTGAAGGATTCAGAATCTGCTAAGTAAAGGAGCTCGAAAATAAGAATTATGTTGTGTTGGGTTAGAGCGTAAATATTCATGCTCGTGATATAGTCCCTTTGGGGAAGGGTTGGAATAACTTTGATTAAATTTTCTCAGTGTTGATTAAGGTTGATTAGTTCAGCATTTTGAAGTGGAAGATACTGTGGTTCGAGACTTTGTTTTGTATGTGCTTTAGTATAGGGAATACGAGTTCAAAACTTGGACTTTCATTTACAAGGAAGAATTTTTTACACTGGGCCCCCTCAGGGTTACCCATACATACAAAAATAATAAATGCAAGTTCAGACGAAGAGGCCGGGTGCGTCTTCAGAAGAGGCCGCACCATATGATGAAGGGCCTGAATCCCCTTGGGTTGGAGGTATCATGGACACAGGCTCAGGATCAGGGATGGCCTCGGTTTCTTTTGGGATAGGGCCGAAGGCCGCTTATTTTGACATTGTATGGGTTTTATGGCGAAAATCCGGTAACGCAGTGGAATTGCGGAAATCAAAAATTTTCTTGGATCAATTAAATAAAATTTTTTATTTAATTATCCAATTATTAAATTCTGAAAAATTACACAAGAAATCAAATTTCTTGGTAATTACCGAATTACCCCACAACTTTGCAAATTGATCATTTTAGTCCAAAAATTGTAAAATACAATTTTGGATGATTCTAAATCATTTCTAAAATGATTTTCAAAAATTCCAACTCATCAAAATCAGATTGCAACCAAATCCCCAATTTTTATCTAATTGCCGTGAGCACCCCCAATTTTCGGTTAATTGTAATTTAGTCCATTTTTTGTTCAAAACATGCCAAGATCAAATCCAATCAACCCAAAAATTTACATGCATCATATACATACCATAATACATCACATATATGAAAAGCCCCAAATTTGGAATGGGTTAAGAACCCTAATTTTACAATTTCACCAAATTGACCAATATTACCAAATCTTAAAATTCCAACACTTTAATTCATTCTTTACAACACCAAACAAGTCTCACCACTTTGAATTAACTCTAGAACAATTCTAGGTCACCAAGGAGTGGCTCAACAACTCTAGAATGACAACTTGATTATCAAATAATCAAAAGTAAGCCATTGAAACCATTTCAACCTTACTTACATGCATACATCTTTCATACAAGTTCACAACCAATTAAACACAAACTATAAGAGAAGGGACAACATAAAAGCAACACATATTGAAGCTAAGGATGTTAGAAACATTTTTCATGTTGAAAGCTTTAAAGAAAAACTTACAAATACCAAAGATTTCTAAGCCTTTTCCTTTTGCTTTCAAACTTTTCTCTCAACTTCCTTTTTGTTTATTTTGTGTCTAATGAACTTATGAAACCCTAAAATGAAACAAACCAATTTATACTTCACAAAATTGGCTTGGCCGAATTTGGTGTGTATAGGAAATATCTAGATATTAATTTTTGTTTCATTTAATTGCCTTATCAACTTGCAAGCTTTATCATTACAACTTTAATGAATATTCAACAAGTCAACAATAGCAACTAAAAGTATTTCCATAAATATCATAACTTAGGATATTTATATTTTTAATTAATTTAATTATTTAACAATTAAATAATTATTTAAATACAAATATTTTAAATATATGTATTATATTTACATTAAATATCCAAATACATATATATTTATGATATTAGTCAAGTATATCAATTTGACAATGAATTAATGTGTATTTGATAAAATCTATCATTAAATGCAAATACACAAAAATTAGGAAATGACTATTAGGTCCCATTCGCATGTATTTTTCGTTTAACCTTTAAACGACTTATAAATAATCAGTATTATTCATAAATGTTACCCTAGTGCTCTACGAGTATATTTCACTAGTGAGTCTCTCTAGATTCAGGCATATCTGTTACGAAATCCAATTTCGTGTCCATAATTTACCCACCCGTAAATTATGACGACCACGGATAAACTCGCTGAATCATACAAGTCGAGGTCATGGCATATGTATAATTCCTCCGTCAGAGGTATCCGGATATATCCTATAGATATAGATGTAAACGTCAAATCTCTATAGGGACTATCTCGTCGACGATTCTATTAGCAATTTCTAAAAGAACACTTAGAACTGACTTCTAAAGTGTACCACGGGCCCATGGTTTTTATATGATTGCTAAACATATATGGACTACCTATGTTCTGTACACAGAACTGGCGGATCCTATCTCGACACACACAGGACACCCTGAGGATCTATCCACACCCAACGAACAGGCGGAGGTATGATCTAAATAGATCGGTGACGTAACTGTCATCTAAGTGTGGAAGATGTCTCATGTGCCAACAGTGGTATCTTAAGTCGAAGAATCACAAATCCTACTCAACCCGAGAAGATTCTTATTGACGTTGGTGTACCATCTATTAAGAATCTTCGGTGAGTCGTTCAGTGTTTATCCACTATAAATACCTATACATCTATATGAGTCCCCAAGACTCATGGTTCATTGAGAAACCATTGGAATCATATATTCCAGTATACGACATGTACCGGTCTCAACGGGTTTACTTTACTGACCAAGTAGTGTAAACCTTGACCAGGAACAGTCTAAGAATGACAACGTCATGATACAACTCAATGACAGTTGCGACGCTTTTGCAACTGTATCATGACTAATCATTCAAAGGTCTATAACATCTTTACCATATAAGAAGATATATTATATTATAGAAACTTTTCATTTTATTCATAATAAAAGGTTTACAATAGTATTTTCAAGGAAATACAATGGGGAAATGACACTCTGAGCACCAACCCCAAAAAACATTTCCCTTTTAGCCACCTTCAAGACTTTATGGAGCATCTCCAGGTTCTGGCCAAGTTGCATCAACTCAAACATCTCTATGCATTCCTCCAACCCTTAATTTTAGCCTTCAACTTAACAGTTTCTAGATGGCCAGACAACTCGACATGTAAAATATTTAGCTCTTCTTGAGACTTGACCAGCTCATCCTGGGTCTTGACCAGCTCATCCAAAACCTTCTTCAGCTCGTCCTTCTTCTTTTGAAGCCTGTTCTCGGCTGTGACGACTTGGACTTGCTGAAAATTGAATTCGATTGACTTCAGATAGGCCTGGACACTGACCTCGTCCCTCTCCCTACTGATAATCTTGGCGGAGGGAGGCAGCCTCAACTGAGACCTCCTCCTTGGACTGTTTGAGGCTTCGAATTTTAGCCTTTGCCTCATCCAGCTTCTTGGTCAGCTCTGTCTCCCTCTCGATCAGCTGGCTTTGAAGCTTCTAGGCCTGGCCTCCTCTGAAAGAGTGCTTATTAGCATGTCCATATTAGTGCCATAAGATAGGCCAGCTGCATAGCCGAAGGTGAAGTCAGTATGGTAAATAAAAGAATGAGTATTTTCAAAAGGGAAGTTTTCCTTACCTTTGCATGGAATCAGCCAGACTTACTATGAACGTCCTCGGGAGACAGGCTCTCGCATGTCGTGGCCTAGTCTAGGTTTACATACTTGGTCACGAAGTTTAGGGTGAGGATAAGATGGGCCACGCATCCCCCCACGTCTTCCAAGAAGATGTTAATCTCCAGCAGCAGGGGGTTCCTCTTGGTCTGGAGAGGTAGCGGCCGCGGCTTTGCCCTTCCTGTCTAAGTTATTCTTCCCCGGGGCCCTCTCCACAAGCTCTTTAGTCTTCTCACCCCTGAACTGGTGGAAGCGTCTTTTAGAGGATCGAGAGGTAATGTTTGGGTTGGTTGAGGGATGCTCGAAGTTTGAGGTGTGTGGGTCGGTGTTTGGTTGGTTTGGAGGGCACCTACGGGCCCGGGAGATGGAGCAGTTGCTTGTGTTGTTTTGTTGGATAAAATGACCCATATCGTCACTACTTGCACAGATCATTGTGTTGTTGTAGCAAATTAACTATGTGACAAGGAAATTGCACTCTCATCATTTTGATTAAATCACCATAGATATATAATGAAGAGAGGTCCATATGATTAGTTCCTGGATTGAGATGATATGAGACAGTATCAGTCCACGAAGGATTAATCATTAAATATCCCTAGCCGGAGTATTATCGAGACAGGACATCAATAATGCGAATAGGCTAGTATTGCACTTGTGCGCGTTGTGAGGGCACAACGGCATAGTTCTCATATATATAAGTATTGGATACTTATGCAAGTGCGATAGGAGGTCGTGTTTCACCGATGGTACGGGAAACAGCTTCGCTCTGGATAGACCCCTCGGAATCCCATTGGTATTATGACTATGTGTCTATGGGAGGCCGAAATCAAGGTAGGTGTGTATAGTCTTAACCTGAGACTTACATCACTAATACTTACGATAATCGATAGACTTTGGTCTTGGTGGTACAGGGCTTTAACCGGTTCTGCGTACTCCACTTCTGGGTTTATCAGAGAGTCGTAGTGTATTGGGTGTGATGTCAAGACGGAAGTATCACTTCAATCATATTGGAGATGATGTCACGCAGGATACGGTACTAGTGCTCTTAAATGTTGCGCAACCATCGGGATGTTATGACTAGGTCATGCATATCCGATTATAGAGACTAGTTACCAGACATTCGACATGTGCTTCGGACGGGGCAGACACTTATCCAGCCCCAGCCCTAGCACGTGACTATCCGATACTGGGCCGATATGCACAATACTACGGTATACTACGCATGATACAGATCTATATATTCCTGTAAGAATATTTCTGGAGAATTGGGTAGGCATGGCGCTTTGCTAGAAGCCAACCTTGTCTTGTAAATCGGTAAAACGTAGTACGAGGTACATACGTGTTTGGATTATCCAACGATCGTATTTACTGCCAACATATCTGGAGATCTCTTGGGTCGCTTCCTGAAGATTCACCTATGATGTTTGATTCGAACTTTATTAATCTTGGATTAATTACGGAGAAACTTTATCTTGGATAAAATGCCTTATTAGGAGAGAGAGAGAGATCGATTAATTTGGAATTAATCGATAAAATAATATATTCGATATATTAAACGAAATTAGATTTCGACACGGAATTAAAATCGGATTTTAATTCGGGCAAACGAATTAATTTAGAATTAATTCGTTAGCGATCTGAATAGTAATTTCGCTAGGCGTAACTATTTAATTCTCGTCGCGGCGGAAATGCGTTAATTCGGAATTAGCGGAATCGAGCCCGAAAGTGTTTGCGGACACATTCGTATTTTGAAACGGGTGGGATCCGCAAATCACATCGCGATATCTCATTACTTGACACGAATAGATGATGGATATATCTAGTCACCTTTATGGGATGATACATTGTCTCTATTCTCAATGTAAGATAATGATGCCATTTAATGAATTTTTGGAGGGAAAAAGCTTTACACGTTTTTTTGAAGAGTTTTTTATCTAAAAAATTCATTTTGGTATATCATGCATCATTATTGCTTTTCTTTTCTTGACTCACGGTTTTTGAAACAAAATGAGAACAAGAAAATTGAAAAAATCTCTCACTCTCCTCTCCTTCTTCTTCACGCACGCCGTGAGCTTCATCAAAGGCAGAAAATCATTTTTCATTTCTCCATTTTTGCTAGCACATTTAAGGATCAAAAGAGGTGATAGGGAAACAACCTTGAGCTTGGAACACTTGAAGACTTGAAGCTTCTCTCCATCTTCTTGCTTGGCCGAAACTTCCACCTTGAAGACTCAAGGATCCTCTTCATCATTTTCGTCACAAAGCTAAGTAAGTATGATTCTGCCATGCTTCAAGCTTTGCATGTATGATATTTGTATTTCTATGGCTTAATCTTTCTTTGGGACTAATTATAGAAACCAACATGTTTTTGGCCTTACTTCTGGTGGGATTGGAGTAGTGACTCAGGGACAGGCACTGATGGACCCACCCCGGTTAGCTCGCATGGCCTCATGAACAATTTATATTGGGCTTTTAAACCCATAATACCTGCGAACAATAGAAGAAATGCCAAAAACATGAAGAAAATTAGGACTCAAAACAACTAAAAGAAAATGAAAAGGTAGCAAGCTTAAAATCAATGGGTCAGTTAGAAATTACCAGTTTTCCTAGACTAGGATGGTGGAGTGCTCGGGGTGAGACCCGAGTCGGCAAGAGTAGAAGGGTTGACGAGGTCCCTATAGTTGAATCTAATTCAAACATCTTTTTACTCTGGCTTGGGTCTCGTGATGGACTTTTAAAAAATCACCCCAACAAGCTGGAAAAAGCTTGAAAGTTAGTAGAATGTTTAATTGGTCAGAGAGTTTAGAGGACATGTCATTATCTCCAACGCATAAGATACGTGGAACCGTGATATGCTCACTGTCACCCCGCTGATGCCTTCCCCACGGCCCCCTAGCCTAGAACCTTTTGTCCTTAAAGTTCTTGTTAGTGTCCAGGAGATTTGAGACGATGTGAGGGGCATTGGCGTAGGTGTAGAGGCAATAACAACCCTTGCTTTCTTCAGCTTCCGGACGGATGGCTTTCCCAACCCGGCTCTACTCTAGATCACATACAAGCCGGTCACCCCCCTTAATCTATTCAGATTCAACTGGCATGAGGCCAAATTCATTGCTGCCAGTATTTTTACAATGTACCTCTGCATGGGAAGACGTAACCCCATGTCAAAAAAGGCCATACAGAGTGCCATTTTATCGTCTTAGGGATGGCTCGCTTGATCCAATTTTTTTGGCACACTCAGTGTGATGGCCTCAGGGATGTTGAACCATTTCCTCAGTTGTACTACGTCAGCCTCGGTTATTTTTGAATCCTAATCCATGTCTAGGTTGACAAAATCAAGCCTATGGTGACTAGGCTCGGGTCGGGGTACCCTACTGTGGAAAGACTGATTTCTCTCTTCGGAAATGGTCGGTGTTGTCTCGTAGTCATCGGGGCTCTTTGATTCCAAGCTATGTATGTTGACCATCCGTCCCTGGTGTGTGGATTCCACGGTGGGAGGCAGAACGTTGAAGGGAGTTTGAGAAGAAGATTCTGAATTTGACATTTCTGCCAATACAAGACTCGAGGAGGGAGGTTAGTTAAAAATACTTGGTTCTAAGAGTTAAATCTATGGTTAGCAGAGTTGTATATGTAGAAGCTAGGGTCTACTTTGTCATTATCCCCACCAAGAGACTAATCATAGGCTCTGGGCACCCTAAAAATGGCGAAACAGTAAAATGCAAAGCTTGTACAAGGCAAACACACCCACAAAAATCCCAGAACACATACTTAATATCTCTAACATAAAACCAGAAAAACACCACCCAAATGTTAGGGTTGGTGCTCTGAGCGCCAATTTCTTATGTATCTCCCTGTAAATACTTTTATAGATATTTTATTTATGAATAAAATTAAAAGTTTCTATAATATGAATTCTTTTATTATATGGTAAAGACGTAAATGACCATAGAATGATTGATTATGATACAGTTGCAAAAGCGTCGCAACTGACATTGAGCACTATCATAACATTATCATTATTTAACTGTTCCTGGTCAAGGTTTGCAATTACTTGGTCAGTAAGTAAACCTGTTGAGACTGTTGAGACCAGTATGTATCGTATATAATAATGTTGGATTCTAATGGTTTCTCAATGAACCATGAGTCTCGGGAGACTCGTATAGACACGTAGGTCTTTATATAAGTTAAATATTGAACGACTCACTGAAGATTCTTAATAGATGGTACACCAATGTCAATAAGAATCTTCTCGGGTTGAGTGATCATGGTGATCCTTCAACTTATGATACCACTGTGGATATATAAGGTATCCTCCACACTTTGATGGCAGTCACATCACCGATCTATTTAGATCAGACCTCCGCCTGTTCGTTGGGTGTGGACTGATCCTCAGGATATCATGTGCGTATCTAGATAGGATCCGTCAGTTCGGTGTACAGAGCATAGGTATCCATTATGGAATTAGCAATTTGTTAAATCCATGGGCCCGTGGTGCACCGTAGAAATCAGTTCTAAGTGTTATTTAAGATATTGCTAATAGAATAGTCGACGAGATTATACCTATAGAGATTTGACGTTTATATCTATATCGCTGCAATAATCTGGATACCTGTGACGGAAGGATTATACATATTTAGTGACTTCGACCTGTATGGTTCAGAGAATTTATCTTTGTTCATCATAATTTACGGTGTGGGTAGATTATATTTAGAAAATTGGATTTTGTGACGATATATGCCTGAACCTAGAGAGTCTCACTAACGAGATATACTCATAGAGCACTAGGGAAACTTTTATAAATAATACTGATTATTTATAAGTCATTTAACGGTTAAACGATAATACATGTGATGAGTGGTAAATCTATCACTATTTCCCACTCATTTAACCTAATATTTTGTATAGTTTCTTGAGTTTTGTGAATGTTTTGACGTGTTTTGTGTTATTTTGCAGATAAATAAAGTTGGGAAAGCATTGGAAGCAATTTGGGGCCAAAATAGAGAAAAAATGACAAAAGGGCTATTCGGTAATTTGGCCGCGTCACGATGTCTAACGTGCACCGGACATGCTAACGTGCGCCGAGGGACACGTGTCAGAATCTGAGAAATTGGACTTGCTAACGTGCGCCGACCTTGCTTACGTGCGCCGTGCCACGTGTCATCATCACAGAAGATCAGCTAAAATGCGCCGTATGCCACATGTCGAAATCTCATTGGACCAAAGCAAGCGCGTGCCATGTGTCAACCTCTCATTGGACCGAATATTGGACAAATCACATGTTGCCACGTGTCGACCTCTCATTTGAACGATCCTAAGCGCGTGCCACTTGTCAGGTGATCATTGGACCGAAAGCTCAGCCAATCACCGTGTGCCACGTGTCGTCTTCTCATTGCACACCTTTACCGCGTGACACGTGTCATCACCATATTCTGCCGACAGATCACGTGGTCAACCCGCTTGGACCAAAACCATGTGCCAGTGTCGCTACGCTGGGACCTTTGGCGTCGCGACGCTGGATCCAGAATTTGCCTATAAATTCAGGCATTCTTCACTTAATTTGGTGTGCTTTCCTTGGGATTTTTTCCCTGATTTCATAGAAAGCATCTAGTTTTGTAATAATAAAATTATGTATTTTTATTTTTAGTTTTTATTACTGCTTTTTATTTATTTACTTTATGTTTTGTAGTTAATTTACCGCTTGGGTAAAAGGTGAAACCTTTAATATAATTATTTAGGTAAATCTCACTTAATTATAATATTTAAATTATAATTTAACCGGATTAATTAATGTCAGACTTTATTACCGCCTATATGGCTGGTTTAAATATAAATTACCTTACCGCCTATATGGCTGGTCTTTATGTGATAAATAATTACCGCATATATGGCTGGTGTAATTGGACTAAATGGATTATCGCCTATATGGCTGGTTTTAAATGTTTAATATTATTAATTCCTGAGAAAGCAGAATATAAAATAATTTATATATTATAATAAGTGAGATTCCTAGATAAGAAATATTAATTGTGGATCCTCTAACCCCAGCATTTTATTTTATTCTAGGGAAAGAGATGAAACACAATATCCACACTTAATAATTGTTTTCTTTTTATGGGTAGTTCTTTAATTTGTTTATTGAGTCTTAAGCTTAATGCTTCTTGTTGTCTGATCACCAATAAGATTGATTTGGTAAACTTAAAATGAACTAGACATAGGGATTTTAGGTTTCAACCTTAGATTCAATAGCCCACGATCTTCTTGAGGATAGATAACCCTTTAATAGATTTTCTTACAGGATAGAAATATACCTGTCGGGCGGGGTAGCCATAATTGGAACTTAATCTTAATGAATCGACAGGTAATTTGGTTGACATAGACATACGGTTCAATTGGGTTATACTGGGTATTTGCGTCTGACCATCGATAGAGGCTTTTGCATCATTTTTCGTGTTCCAAGTTAGCAAATTGATTTATTACACATAGTTAAGAGAATCAATTCATTTTATAATAATATTGTGTGGAGTCACGACCCTAGATTCTTGAGTCTTCTCTTTTATTTTCTTAATATTTTCTTTTGAGTCTGTTTTTATTTTATTTTGCAAAACCACAATCAACCAAATCAATCAAGCAATCATTCTCTCTCCCTCAATTAGGTATCTGTAAATAAATAGATTCAATAATTAATAACAATAGTAGGAATTAAGTCCTCCTGGGATCGATATTTTTTATACTACTTGAACGATACGTGCGCTTGCGTTATACGTGTGTGTTTACGCCGGTCAAGTTTTTTGGCGCCGTTGCCGAGGACTTATTTTTCTTGAGTTATTAATTTTGAAGCTATGTAATTTACTTGTATCTAATTTTCTTTATTTTTATCTGTAATTTTTATTTCTTTCTTTTATTTCAGGTGGTTGAAAAATGGAACACTACTGGGAGATTGAGAGATTACGAGCTTTACAAGAAGATACACTCCAAATCTGGGAGCAACAGTTCGGTTTTCTGAGGCATGTTGTCCAGCCCAACAATTACCACTGGATATCAGAACCAAGCAGTACTACATTTGCTCATCAGAACGAAATGGGGAGATGTGTAATATATGATGGTAACCACCCGAGCGATCAATGTATATACCTTTCAGAGTGGCTGAATTATTGGAATCATTCAAAGTACGAAGAACCATCATACTTTCCATCTTATCCACCATCCACTTATGATTTTCATCAAGAACCAGAACCATCAGAGGAAGATCAGATGATTGACATGCTCAAAGATTGGTTCAAGAAACGAGACGAAGAGTTAGATACGATGCTTGAAACATGCCAAAATCAATTCGAAAGTATTCAGAGACAATCAGCATCTATTCAGAATATGACAGATCAAATGAGGCAATCAACAGAGAACCAGAGCTACATACTTCAAGAACCATTTTCAGATAACACTGATGAAGCCTTCGAGTACCAATCATTTCACAATGACACACTTAACAGAGGATGAGGCTAAGCAGTATCAACGACCAGAGGTATCAGTTCAGGAGCCCAAACCGGCACAGTCTCGATTTGACTTTTATTATTAAGATTCTGACGAGGATGAAGCTGATCTATTTGTACCAACTGCACCAAACAATGGAGGATCAAACTTTCAATCTCAAAATGAAAATCTTGGAGCATGCTTTACCATGATGTTTGAAGAAGATCTACCTGAGCCAATCATTTCACCCAAATCAGAGGATGAAGACCTAAAATCTGACACATCTTTTCATCCTTAGGCAGATACTTATGGAGCATGCATTTCACAGATGACAGATGAAGAGCTGAATGCAGAAATTTTAAAATTCATCTGTGAAGAAAAGGTGGAACAAGAAGTAGAGCAAATGGAGGAGCAAATGCCTGACCTTAATAAAAATCCAGAGCATTCAGGAGAAACATCACTGTTTTGGGGAGTACAAATCAAAAATATCACCCAGAAGCTTGACAGAATGGAACTCCCATTCCAAGTCAAGCACTATACGAGACCTCCTGATTTTCTTTCTTTCTTTGCAGGAACCACTGGAGCAACAAGGAGCAAAAAGGTGGAACAAGCACTAAATAGGAAAAAAAAATTTCTGCCACTTTACCGTTGGAAGAGACCCTTCAAAAGCAACGCTTATGGGATTGTCTTTAATCGGACATCCAAAACGACATTGAAACCTCCTTAACAGATGAATTTCAGTCACGTCTGGCTGAAGACGTAAAATTTAGCGCTAGTAGGGAGGCAACCATGCAATTTGTTGTAATTTCTGTTTTCATATTTTGTGTATACATGTTGTAGAGTTTTTAATTTTGTGTGTTATTTTTGTAGGGAAAAGCACAAACGGAGCATTTTAAGACAGAAGGAATGGTGTTTGGAAATCACAAAATGAGAACCAATTCATTAGCGATGGCTGAGTAAGGAATGAAATCTTGAGACGCATCCTAATGGATTTATATACCAAACAAGTGGCATATTGCGTACACAATTCCGTTGCCTTAATTATTGCTTTGATTTGCTTTTCTGTTGTAATTATCTTTATTTTCGTAGACAGGATCCAGACTTTTTGACCTTTCACGATTCATTTTGTTGTTTAGCAAACAAAAGTCCTC
This sequence comes from Zanthoxylum bungeanum, assembly GCA_019454045.1. NCBI lineage: Eukaryota > Viridiplantae > Streptophyta > Magnoliopsida > Sapindales > Rutaceae > Zanthoxylum > Zanthoxylum bungeanum. The sequence goes on from SKCR01017706.1 coordinate 129,696, forward strand.
TGGAAGATACTAGTGCTATTATTACTCATCCTTTTTCAGGTACTATAAATTCAGCCCGCCATTGCACTTTTGAAGGCATCCAGAGTTGAGAAAGAAATACATAAAAAATAGAAGCCACTTCAAGAAGACGAGTTGAAAACATATGTGTGTTTTGGGGTAGTAGTGTTGGTGTTAAGCCACAATACGTAGAAGCAGCACATGAATTGGGTCGAGTCTTAGCTGCAAGGAATATGCACTTAATATATGGCGGAGGAAATCTTGGACTTATGGGGATCGTTTCAAAGGCTGTACAGGAAGGAGGCAGTCACGTTTTGGGAATCATCCCAAAACCCTTGGCAGAGGCAAATCTTATTGGATCATCAAACGGAGAGGAACTGATCGTGCCAGGTATGTCTGAACGTTTGGTAGAAATGATTAACCATGCTGATGATTTTATTGCTTTGCCAGGTGGCTTGGGTACATTGGAGCAAATATTTATAATATTATCTTGGGCGAACCTGAACATACACCAGAAACCGCTTGGATTGTACAACGTTGAAGGATTTTATGATTTTCTTTGTGTGTTTCTTGATGAGGCTCGGAGAAATGGGTTCGTGTCAAAACCTATGAAAAACTCCTCTTCACTACTGCCAGAACTGCTCCAGATCTAATAGACCAACTCATAGCCGATGAACCACAAGTTGACCCTATCCTTTCAAAGATAAATGGTCCGAGGACGATCGTGGTAAGAGCGTCGGATTAATCTGGATCTTAACCTTAATTTCCTGTAGATTTCAGCTAACCAGGTACGACCTTCTTAACTCTCCTTTTACTGTTTAAGACATTGGGGACAATGTCTCATTTAGGTTTGGGGGAGGGAATTAGTTGATCAGTACCTTATTTTTAGTTTGTGTGTTATTTTTATTTTTAGTCCAAATTATTCGAAAAATAAAAAAAAAATTTGAAAAATTTTAAAATTTACAAAAAAAATATTTTGTGTTTTTGTATTTTTATTTTGACTAAAAGGGTGAAATCGGTGAGAGATAACTGAGTAAGGAGTTTCCACTCCTGAGACGTATCTCAAGCCTTTTTCGAAATAAGTTAATTTTTGTTTATTTCCTTTTGAATTATTTAATTTGTGAATTCTCCTTAACACTGACTAAAATGAATCTTCATATGCTCAGTTGGCAGGTATTATCAACATACATAGAAACATACGGACATGAGTTAAAATTGAAAAGTTTGTAATATTCAGTGCTCTAGTTTAATTGAAGGAAGCATCTCAAAAAGCAATGGAGTAAAAAAAAAAAAAAAATGAGATCCGAGTTATTAAGTCTGTAAGGGTGTTTTAACACCTAGTGCCCTAAAGCCAACTGGTTTAGGAGTCACTGGCCCAAAGCTCGTTACATGGATCGAAGATGCTGCAAAAATATATATATCTGAAGTCTGAGTAATTAAGTCCGTAGGGGTGTCTTAACACCTGGTGCCCTAAAGCCAACTGGTTTGGGAGCCACCGACCCAGCACTCGTTACATAGATGGAAGATATTGTATATAAATAAAAAAATAGTGAAAAATCAAAGAAAAAATTAGAAAAATTATTCCATTGCTACAAAAAGGTGTGAAATCTGATAGAACTTTAGGACAAAAATATTACTCTCTTATCAACTGCACTTATGACTGTTGTGGGCAAAAATGAGTTGATTAATATTTTGTTGGCTGTGTATATGGAGAATGGTAAATATAATCGGAGAATTTACTTATTCGGTAATTTAGAAAGAAACAAAACAACTAATAACTTGGAGTAGAAATTTCACCTGATTAGTCACTAACTTCTTTATTCTCTTTTCGCTTGTCTTTTTGCTTTTGTGTGAATTAGTTTTACTACCTTTTTACAATTGTAAAATGTTTGTGGGTATCATTTCTGTAAACCCTCACGAGACTACAACTCGTCCACTAGGGACACCTAGGGGTTTAAAGGCTTGTTGCATACGCTAAAAGCAACTGTGATCCCTACGAAAGTGGCTTAGTTAAATTTTATTATGTTATTTATTTTGTGTTTTGCTTGAGGAGTAGCAAAATGTTAGGTTTGGGGGTGTGATGAGTGGTAAATCTATCACTATTTTCCACTCATTTAACCTAATATTTGGTATAGTTTCTTGAGTTTTGTGAACGTTTTGATGTGTTTTGGTGTTATTTTGCAGATAAATAAAGTTGGGAAAGCATGGGAAGCAATTTGGGGCCAAAATAGAGAAAAAATGACAAAAGAGCAATTCGGTAATTTGGCCGCGTCGCGATGAGAGGACACTACTCGTCGCGACGTCTAACGTGCACCGGACATGCTAACGTGCGCCGAGGGACACGTGTCAGAATCTGAGAAATTGGACTTGCTAACGTGCGCCGACCATGCTTACGTGCGCCGTGCCACGTGTCATCATAATAGAAGATCAGCTAAAATGCGCCGTATGCTACGTGTCGAAATCTCATTGGACCAAAGCAAGCGCGTGCCACGTGTCAACCTCTCATTGGACCGAATATTAGACAATCACATGTTGCCACGTGTCGACCTCTCATTTGACCGATCCTAAGCGCGTGCCACTTGTCAGATGATCATTGGACCGAAAGCTCAGCCAATCACCGTGTGCCACGTGTCGTCTTCTCATTGCACCACCTTTATCGCGTGACACATGTCATCACCATATTCTGCCGACAGATCACGCGTGGTCAACCCGCTTGGACCAAAACCACGTGCCAGCATCGCTACGCTGGGACCTTTGGCGTCGCGACGCTGGATCCAGAATTTGCCTATAAATTCAGGCATTCTTCACTTAATTTGGTGTGCTTTCCTTGGGATTTTTTCCCTGATTTCATAGGAAGCATCTAGTTTTGTAATAATAAAATTATGTATTTTTATTTTTAGTTTTATTACTGCTTTTTATTTATTTACTTTATGTTTTGTAGTTAATTTACCGCTGGGGTAAAAGGTGAAACCTTTAATATAATTATTTAGGTAAATCTCACTTAATTATATTATTTAAATTATAATTTAACAGGATTAATTAATGTCAGACTTTATTACCGCCTATATGGCTGGTTTAAATATAATTACCTTACCGCCTATATGGCTAGTCTTTATGTGACAGATAATTACCGCCTATATGGCTGGTGTAATTGGACTAAATTGATTACCGCCTATATGGCTGGTTTTAAATGTTTAATATTATTAATTCCTGAGAAAGCAGAATATAAAATATTATATATTATAATAAGTGAGATTCCTATATAAGAAAGATTAATTGTGGATCCTCTAACCCCAGTATTTTATTTTATTCTAGGGAAGTGATGAAACACAATATCCACACTTAATAATTGGTTTTCTTTTTATGGGTAGTTCTTTAATTTGTTTATTGAGTCTTAAGCTTAATGCTTCTTGTTGTCTGATCACCAATAAGATTGATTTGGTAAACTTAAAATGACTAGACATAGGGATTTTAGGTTTCAACCTTAGATTCAATAGCCCACGATCTTCCTTGAGGATAGATAACCCTTTAATAGATTTCCTTACAGGATAGAAATATACCTGTCGGGCGGGGTAGCCATAATTGGAACTTAATCTTAATGAATCGAGGTAATTTGGTTGACATAGACATACGGTTCAATTGGGTTATACTGGGTATTTGCGTCTGACCATCGACAGAGGCTTTTGCATGTTTTCGTGTTCCAGGTTAGCAAATTGATTTATTACACATAGTTAAGAGAATCAATTCATCTTTATAATAATATTGTGTGGAGTCACGACCCTAGATTCTTGAGTCTTCTCTTTTATTTTCCTTAGTATTTTCTTTTGAGTCTGTTTTTATTTTATTTTGCAAAACCACAATCAACCAAATCAATCAAGCAATCATTCTCTTCTCCCTCAATTAGGTATCTGTAAATAAATAGATTCAATAATTAATAACAATAGTAGGAATTAAGTCCTCGTGGGATCGATATTTTTATACTACTTGAACGATACGTGCGCTTGCGTTATATGTGTGTGTTTACGCCAGTCAGTTTTTGCCGCCGTTGCCGAGGACTTATTTTTCTTGAGTTATAATTTTGAAGCTATGTAATTTACTTGTATCTAATTTTCTTATTTTTATCTGTAATTTTTATTTCTTTCTTTTTTTTTCAGGTGGTTGAAAAATGGAACACTACTGGGAGATTGAGAGATACGAGCTTTACAAGAAGATACACTCCAAATCTGGGAGCAACAGTTCGGTTTTCTGAGGCCTGTTGTCCAGCCCAACAATTATCACTGGATGTCAGAACCAAGCAATACTACATTTGCTCATCAGAACGAAATGGGGAGATGTGTAATATATGATGGTAACCACCCGAGCGATCAATGTATATACCTTTCAGAGTGGAAGAATTATTGGAATCATTCAAAGTACGAAGAACCATCATACTTTCCATCTTATCCACCATCCACTTATGTGTTGGTTTCTATTATTTGTCCTAAGGAAAGATTAAGCATTTAAAATACAATAAACATACATGCAAAGCTTGAAGGATGGCGGAAACATACTTACAAAGCTATGTGATGAAATTGTTGAAGAGGATCCTTGAGCCTCCAAGGTTGAAGTTTTCGGCCAAGCAAGAAGATGGAGAGAAGCTTTAAATCTTCAAGTATTCCAAGCTCCAAGGTTGTTTCCCTATCACCTCTTTTGATCCTTGTTTGTGCTAGCAAAAATGGAGAATGAAAACAATTTTTCTGCCTATTGTTAGAAGCTCACGGCGTGAGCAAGAGAGAAAAGAAGGAGAGTGTTTCACTTTCAATTTTTGTTTTTCTTTTGCATGCCAAAACCGTGAGTCACAAAAGAAATAAAAGTGATATGATATCTAATACCAAAAGAATTTTTTTATGCAAAAAATCCTTCAAAGCCATGCATGGCTTTCCCTCCAAAATGAAATCCATCATTTGCCATCATTACCACACTTTGAGATTAGAGACAATGTATCATCCCTCAAAGGTGACTAGATACATCCACCATCTATTCGTATTAAGTAATGAGATGTCGCGATGTGATTTGCGGATATCATTGATTCAAAATACGAATGTGTCCGCAAACACTTTCGGGCTCGGTTTCGTTAATTCTGAATTAACGAATTTCCGTCGCGACGTGAATTAAATAATTATGCCTTGCGAAATTACTATTCAGTTCGCTAATGAATTAATTCTAAATTAATTCGTTTGCCCGAATTAAAATCCGATTTTAATTCCGCGTCGAAATCTAATTTCGTTTAATAATATATCGAATATATTATTTTATCGATAATTCCAAATTAATCGATCTCTTTCTCTCCCCTAATAAGGCATTTTATCCAAGATAAAGTTTCTCCGTTATTAATCCAAGATTAATAAAGTTCGAATCAAACATCATAGGTGAATCTTCAGGAAGCGACCCAAGAGATCTCCGGATATGTTGGCAGTAAATATGGTCGTTGGATAATCCAAACACGTACGTACCTCGTACTACGTTTTTACCGATTTACAAGACAAGGTTGGCTTCTAGCAAAGCGCCATGCCTACCCAATTCTCCAGAAATATTCTTACTGGAATATTAGATCTATATCAAGCGTAGTATACCGTAGTATTGTGTACATCGATCCAGTATCGGACGATCACATGTTAGGCCTGGGGCTGGAAATGTGTCTGCCCCGTACGAAACATATATTGGACATCAAGCAACTAGTCTCTTTAAATCGGGCAATACTGACCTAGTCATATTGTCCCGACGGTTGCAACCTTTTATAGAGCACTAGTTCTGTATCCTGCGTGATCATCAACTCCATATGTCTGAAGTGACACTTCCATCTTGACATCACACCCAGTGCACTACGATTCCTGATAAACCCAGAAGAGGTGAACACAGAACCAGTTAAGGTCCCCCAACCACCAAAACCAAAGTTTACCTATTGTCGCAAGTACTAGCGATGCAAGTCTCAGGTTAATACCATATACACCTACCCTGATGCGGCCTCCCATAGACACGCAGACATACTACCAATGGGATTCCGCGGGGTCTATCCAGAGCGAAGCTGTTTTCCGTACCATCGGTAAAACACAACCTCCTATCGCACTTGCATAAGTATCTATACTTAAATATATGAGAACTATGCCGTTGTGCCCTCACAACATGCACAAGTGCAATACTAGTCTATTCCACATTATCGATGTCCGATCTCGATATTACTCCGACTAGGGATATTTAATGATTTAAACCTTTATGTATTGATATTGTCTCATATCATCTCAATACGGAATTAATCATATGGACTTTCGCCATTTATATATCAAAGTAAATAAATTACAAAACGGCAAAAGGCAATTTCATTATCACATAGTTAATTTTGTACAATAATACAATATCATTTACAAAACAGTGACGCTATGGGTCATAATGTCTAACAATCTCCCACTTGGCCTATAGCCAGTCACTCAAGCATCTAATACCTGAACTATGTATATGTCGTTCAAACACTTGCGGATAAACCGCTTTCGTCAGCGGATCTGCAATGTTGTTATCTGATGCGACCTTTTCGACTTTAACATCGCCACGATGTATAATCTCCCGAATCAGATGGTAACGCCGAAGAACATGCTTGGATCGTTGATGAGACCTTGGTTCCTTAGCTTGTGTTATAGCCCCGTTATTGTCACAATACAATGGAACGGGCTCAGCTACTAACGGAACTACTCCTAATCCGATTAGGAACTTTCGGATCCAAACTGCCTCATTTGCTGCTTCCGACGCAGCAATATACTCCGCTTCTGTCGTTGAATCGGCAACAGTATCTTGCTTGGAAGATTTCCAGCTCACTGCTCCGTTATTCAAACAAAAAATGTACCCGGATTGCGACTTGAAGTCGTCCTTGTCGGTTTGGAAACTTGCATCGGCATACCCAGATACCACAAGTTCTCCTTCTCCGTAAATTAAGAAAGCATCCTTAGTTCGTCTAAGATACTTAAGGATTCTTAACTGCCATCCAGTGACCTTCACCTGGATCAGCCTGATAGCGACTGCACATGCTCAAAGCATATGACACATCAGGTCGTGTACATATCATGGCATACATGATCGATCCGACTGCCGAGGCGAACGGTATCCGACTCATGTTATCTCTCTCTTCTTGAGTCTTAGGACACATGTCTTTAGACAGAGAGGTACCACGTAACATTGGCATCAATCCCTTCTTGGATTGATCCATGCTGAATCGCTTCCACACTTTGTAAATATATGTACTCTGGGAGAGTCCAAGCAGCTTTCTAGATCTATCCCGGTAGATCTTTATTCCCAGAATAAAGGCTGCTTCTCCCAGATCTTTCATGGAGAATTTTAATGAAAGCCAAGCTTTCACCGACGTTAGCATGGGAATGTCATTTCCTATAAGCAATACATCGTCGACATAAAGGACAATAAAAGTCAGTGCTCTCCCACTAACCTTCTTGTATACACAAGGGTCATCTTCGTTTTGCATGAAATTATATTCTTTTATGATTTCATCAAAACGCTGATTCCATGACCGTGATGCTTGCTTCAATCCATAAATGGATCGATTTAACTTACAAACCTTGTTTGCAAGTCTAGGTACGATAAAACCGTCAGGTTGTTGCATATAAACATCCTCCAAAAGGTTTCCGTTAAGGAAAGTGGTTTTAACGTCCATCTGCCATATCTCGTAATCGAAATATGCAGCTATTGCAAGCATTATCCGAATGGATTTAATCATGGCAACGGGTGAGAAGGTTTCGTCATAATCAATACCATATTGTTGACGATACCCCTTTGCTACAAGCCTAGCTTTGTATGTTTGCACGTTGCCATCCATGTCGGTCTTCTTCTTGAAGATCCATCTGCATCCAATAGGTTTTACACCTTCTGGTGCATCAACCAGTGTCCAAACTTGGTTGGCATACATGGAATCCATCTCAGACTTCATGGCTTCTTGCCATAAAGCGGAATCAATATCTTGTATTGCTTCCTCATACGTAGACGGTTCATTATCCTCAATAAGATTAATATCTACATGAGGCGAGATCAGGTACCCATACCTCTCAGGTACTGTCCTGACTCTCTCCGACCTACGCGATCCTTGTGTATATGAAGGTTGTGGTACAGACTCATCCCGGATGGTCTGTTCATGTTCCGTCGTTGATTCATTGCCAGGAATAGTATCACCACGATTTTCATCGAGATCCACTTTCCTCCCACTTACCACTGCTTCTAAGAATTCCTTTTCAAGGAAAAATGCATGTAGAGCAACAAATACTTTGTTCTCTTGCGGGTGATAGAAGTAATATCCTTTGGTTTCCCTAGGATATCCCACGAAAAGGCATTTATCAGATTTGGGTTCAAGTTTGGTACCATCCAAACGTTTAACATATGCCCAGCATCCCCAAATCTTCAGGAAAGAGAAACCCAGTTTCCTTCCTGTCCATATCTCATATGGAGTCTGTTCAACAGACATTGACGGAACCTTATTCAAAATAAGTATTGCACTGCTTAATGCGTATCCCCATAAGGATATTGGTAGTTCAGTGTGACTCATCATTGACCTTACCATGTCTAATAAGGTACGGTTTCTCCATTCAGACACACCGTTTAATTGCGGTGTTCCAGGAGGAGTCCACTGTGAAAGAATACCATGTTCTTTCAAGTAATCCTGAAACTCATAACTTAAGTATTCGCCACCACGGTCCGACCGTAATGTCTTAATACTCTGCCTGTTTGTTTTTCAACTTCGTGTCGAAACTCTTTGAATTTCTCAAAGGTTTCCGACTTGTGCATCATTAGATACACATAACCGTAACGTGATGCATCATCCGTAAAGGTTACGAAGTATCGATATCCACCTCTAGCCTGGCTAGACATGGGCCCACATACATCACTATGAACGAGGGCTAACAGTTCTGTGGCACGTTCACCTTTACCTCTAAAAGGTGATTTAGGCATTTTGCCTAAAAGACAAGATTCGCAGACATCATATGAATTAGGATCAAATCCGTCCAAGTACCCACTCTTCGAAAGTGTGGATATGCGAGTCTTGTTAATGTGTCCTAGACGAAAATGCCACATATAAGCTTCATCTTTTAGATTACTCCTTTTGAGCCTTTTGTTTGTCATTTTGTGTTTAGGAGATTCATTTACATTCAAAATATAAAGACCATTATTTGCAACAACAGTGCAAATTTCTGCATCATTTTTTATAAAGTAACACCCAGTGTTTCTAAATACAAAAGTTTACCCATGCTGGGTTAACAAAGATACAGATATAATATTCCTAGTTAAACTAGGTATATAATAACAGTTCAAAAGTTTAAGTACATGCCCTGAGGGCAGTTCCAAACAAAAGTCCCTACAGCCAAAACAGCAACTGGTGTTCCGTTTCCGACTCGTAGGTCAATCTCCCCTGAAGCCAGCATCCTGCTATTCTGCAGATCTTGCAAATCAGTACAAATATGAGCAGCACAACCAGAATCAAAAATCCAATTTTTAAGACTAGAAGTAGTCATATTTATTTCAATAACAAACATACCAGAGGCTGGTGCCTTGCCTGCCTTGATATCATCCCTGTGTCCCTTGCCCATTCGGCAGTCACGTTTCCAGTGACCCTTCTTGCCGCAGTTGAGGCAGACATCTTGAGATTTATTCCTTGGCTTCCCAGAAGTCTTTGTCGACTTGCCTTTACCCTTATTCTTATGTTTCCTCTTCCTCACCCCTCCAGTTGCCTTAAGCCCAGCCTTTGGCCCATGAGAGGTCGATGCATAGTGCGCCTCGCGCTTGCCCCCTTTTAGGAGTTCTTTTTTCACTCCTTCAAGACGGACAACAACTCTCCAAGAGTGTCATCTGTATCCATCAACTTGTAGTTGATTATGATTTGTTTCCAAGTATCAGGAAGTGACTGCAAGATCATATCATAGTCAGCTCAGCCTCCAAACTATTCCCGTATTGGCCAACTCATCAATATCGCGATCATTTGAGTCCCGTGGGCCTCAACTGATGCGCCATCAGTCATTCGGGGGCGGCGGAAGAGTTTCTTCACCAACTCATACCTCCCCATCCGCTTGTTGGAGCGGTGGAGATCTCGAAGTCTAGCCATCATATTATAAGGATCCAAGTCCCTATTCTGGCGACGAAAGTGTTGAGTCATAGAAGCTAACATAATTGCCTGAGCTGTGTCACAATCATTGCTGTGAGTTTTCCAAACTCAAGCTCAAGTGGATCAGTGGGCTTAGGCGGGAGAGGTGTTTGTATAGTATACAGCATCCTCTCAGCCCCAAGGACTATCCTTAGGTTCATTTCCCAATCAGCGAAGTTTGTCCCCTTAAAGACATTGTCACCCATGATGATGTCTCGGACATTTACCTTGCTAGCCATCTCAACTACGATAGTCCAACTATCTAGTTAACGATAAAATGGGTACAGTCAAACTGTTACAAAAAATAACAATGTATTAGTCCAACTAATTATAATAAATAGACGAAATAATTTTGAAGAACGCGTAAGGCAAAGTATCTGAATGAAATTGCAAATTCACATACTAGCCTCCACTATTTTCATCAAGTCTCTAACCCTCTGTTGAGAACTCGGGAATCCTATTTCCTAGTGGGCTAGGATCCCGTTAAATAACACACAACCTTGACTTTGGCCAACAAGCTGTATGCTATTTAACTAGGTAGATCTCACAGATCAATTAGATCCAATCCAATTCCTAGAACCGGTTAGGTGGACATCCAAGTCCTAAACATATTGCGTATGCCAATTTATCTAATACATTTTCTAACCATATCCTCCGAATCATCTAGGCCTTGGCTTTGGCACAACAAACCTAATGATTCCAGTTAAGCGGGACCCATTGACAAGGATAGTTTCGTAATCAATGTCGTTGGACAAGAAATGATCTTGACTTTGGCCAACAAATCACAACTTGGACAAGACACCGATGTGGAACAAAACTCTCATGATTCAAGTACATCCTAATTGACAAGGTCTTGACTTTGGCCAACAAACCAATGCCAATCGGATCTTGAACAAGAATCATTCAATGGAAGGATAATCGCTTAATATAGATTGAGGGATTTTTGCGTAATTGGCAACCAATTTATTATCTTTGTTAGGTCTCATCATCATACACCCTTAAGCATGCTTCTAAAACATCATAAAGCGCGTAAAGTAAATTAATAGTGATATACGGATGGATATATAAACAACTTGTTCCTAGAACAAATCACTCCCTTTCCTCTCCCCGCTAGCACTATTCTACTTCTACCCAATTACATAATACAATAAGAGAAACCTCATTTACATTGAGGGGAATTAGGTGAGATAAGAATACAAAGAGATAAAGAGATAAGGCTGGACACGCAGGTCCAATTTATAAATTCCAAATTTACAATAATTTCTAAAATTACCCTTTCCCTTCTAATATCCATCCGATATACACTATTCATTCCACATACATATATATTCAAACAAGACATGCCTTTTACAACCAATCTAATCCAATTAATTAGTCTTTGTTTAAGTGATCATCCAATGCTCAAACAACGGTTTGATTTTGCGCGAGTCCAACTCGATTGAGAATAAGTACATAAGGTACGAATTCGCGAATTATATCGAACTACTTATTAAATCTAATTTAATTCGTATTCAATACTAATTCAATTATTTAATTCCAAATTAAATGTTTACACTTTTAATGTGCTTTAAAGACTTAGATTTTAAATCTAATCTTATTGGGTCTCAAAGCCCAACTAACATCCAATGTTTAATTTAATTAAAGTCAAATGGGCTTTCAATTGATTTATTAAGGCTTGGGCTTTGGTCAATGTGGGTCAAACCCAATTACCAAGCCAAATAAGGAATCACCCTTAAATGCCACAAAACCAATTTTAAGCCCATAAGGCCCAATTAAACTTTTAAAGCCCATTATATTATATTTGGACTTAATGGAATGATTTAGGCCCAAATTGGATCCAATCCTTTTGGCCCAAATCTACTTGGTCCAACCAAGCCCATTATGCCCAAATACAATATTAAAAGCCCAATTCACAATTAAGCCCCATTAATAATAATTCAATATCCAATTTTAAAATTCAATTAATTAAAGTGTAAAACCAAGATTAATACATTAAACCAAATATTTCAAAATACCAATTTAATTATTAATCACTTAATGTTCAAAATAAATGTCCAACATTAATTTTAACAAAAAATCAACTCATTTTTCATGTCTTTCACATTCGGCCAAGGTGAGTTTTTGTGTCGATTTGTTTTTCAATCCGATTGAATTACTAATCTACGTACCATATACGTTTTAAGTCATCCAATGATCTTGTACACAAAAAATTCCAACACATCCAATGTTCATACCCATTCGGCCAAGGTTACATTTTTGGGGAAAAATCATCCAATGCATTTTTCTCAAAATTGATTCCATATAACATCATTCAATATACATGTAAGCATACTCATTCATCAAATTTCACAAGAACATGCTTCAATCAATTTTACCCAAATTTTAACCTAAAGTATTTCATGCTTAACCATGGCTCCATGATACCATTGTTGGTTTCTATTATTTGTCCCAATGAAAGATTAAGCATTTAAAATACAATAAACATACATGCAAAGCTTGAAGGATGGCGGAAACATACTTACAAAGCTATGTGATGAAATTGTTGAAGAGGATCCTTGAGCCTCCAAGGTTGAAGTTTTCGGCCAAGCAAGAAGATGGAGAGAAGCTTTAAATCTTCAAGTATTCCAAGCTCCAAGGTTGTTTCCCTATCACCTCTTTTGATCCTTGCTTGTGCTAGCAAAAATGGAGAATGAAAACAATTTTTCTGCCTATTGTTAGAAGCTCACGGCGTGAGCAAGAGAGAAAAGAAGAGAGTGTTTCACTTTCAATTTTTGTTTTTTTTGCATGCCAAAACCGTGAGTCACAAAAGAAATAAAAGTGATATGATATCTAATACCAAAAGAATTTTTTAATGCAAAAAATCCTTCAAAGCCATGCATGGCTTTCCCTCTAAAATGAAATCCATCATTTGCCATCATTACCACCACTTTGAGATTAGAGACAATGTATCATCCCTCAAAGGTGACTAGATACATCCACCATCTATTCGTATTAAGTAATGAGATGTCGCGATGTGATTTGCGGATATCACTTGATTCAAAATACGAATGTGTCCGCAAACACTTTCGGGCTCGGTTTCGTTAATTCCGAATTAACGAATTTCCGTCGCGACGTGAATTAAATCTAATTTCATTTAATAATATATCGAATAATTATTTTATCGATTAATTCAAATTAATCGATCTCTTTCTCTCCCCTAATAAGGCATTTTATCCAAGATAAAGTTTCTCCGTTATTAATCCAAGATTAATAAAGTTCGAATCAACATCATAGGTGAATCTTCAGGAAGCGACCCAAGAGATCTCCGGATATGTTGGCAGTAAATACGGTCGTTGGATAATCCAAACACGTATGTACCTCGTACTACGTTTTTACCGATTTACAAGACAAGGTTGGCTTCTAGCAAAGCGTCATGCCTACCCAATTCTCCAGAAATATTCTTACTGGAATATTAGATCTATATCAAGCGTAGTATACCGTAGTATTGCGTACATCGATCCAGTATCGGACGATCACATGTTAGGCCTGGGGCTGGAAATGTGTCTGCCCCGTACGAAACATATATTGGACATCAAGCAACTAGTCTCTTTAAATCGGGCAATACTGACCTAGTCATATTGTCCCGACGGTTGCAACCTTTTATAGAGCACTAGTTCTGTATCCTGCGTGATCATCAACTCCATATGTCTGAAGTGACACTTCCATCTTGACATCACACCCAGTGCACTACGATTCCTGATAAACCCAGAAGAGGTGAAAGAGAACCAGTTAAGGTCCCCCAACCTCCAAAACCAAAGTTTACCTATTGTCGCAAGTACTAGCGATGCAAGTCTCAGGTTAAGACCATATACACCTACCCTGATGCGGCCTCCCATAGACACGCAGACATACTACCAATGGGATTCCGCGGGGTCTATCCAGAGCGAAGCTGTTTTCCGTACCATCGGTAAAACACAACCTCCTATCGCACTTGCATAAGTATCCTATACTTAAATATATGAGAACTATGCCGTTGTGCCCTCACAACATGCACAAGTGCAATACTAGTCTATTCCGCATTATCGATGTCCGATCTCGATATTACTCCGACTAGGGATATTTAATGATTTAAACCTTTATGTATAGATACGATGCTTGAAACATGCCAAAATCAATTCGAAAGTATTCAGAGACAATCAGCATCTATTCAGAATATGACAGATCAATGAGGCAATCAACAGAGAACCAGAGCTACATACCTCAAGAACCATTTTCAGATAACACTGATGAAGCCTTCGAGTACCAATCATTTCACAATGACACCTTAACAGAGGATGAGGCTAAGCAGTATCAACGACCAGAGGTACCAGTTCAGGAGCCCAAACAGGCACAGTCTCGATTTGACTTTTATTATTCAGATTCTGACGAGGATGAAGCTGATCTATTTGTACCAACTGCACCAACAACGGAGGATCAAACTTTCAATCCTCAAAATGAAAATCTTGGAGCATGCTTTACCATGATGTTTGAAGAAGATCTACCTGAGCCAATCATTTCACCCAAATCAGAGGATGAAGACCTAAAATCTGACACATCTTTTCATCCTTAGGCAGATACTTATGGAGCATGCATTTCACAGATGACAGATGAAGAGCTGAATGCAGAAATTTTAAAATTCATCTGTGAAGAAAAGGTGGAACAAGAAGTAGAGCAAATGGAGGAGCAAATGCCTGACCTTAATAAAAATCCAGAGCATCCAGGAGAAACATCGCTGTTTTGGGGAGTACAAATCAAAAATATCACCCAAAAGCTTGACAGAATGGAACTCCCATTCCAAGTCAAGCACTATACGAGACCTCCTAATTTTCTTTCTTTCTTTACAGGAACCACTGGGGCAACAAGGAACAAAAAGGTGGAACAAGCACTAAATAGGAAAAAAAAATTTCTGCCACTTTACCGTTGGAAGAGACCCTTCAAAAGCAACGCTTATGGGATTGTCTTTAATCGGACATCCAAAATGACATTGAAACCTCCTTAACAGATGAATTTCAGTCACGTCTGGCTGAAGACGTAAAATTTAGCGCTAGCAGGGAGGCAACCCATGCAATTTTTTGTAATTTCTGTTTTCATATTTTGTGTATACATGTTGTAGAGTTTTTAATTTGTGTGTTATTTTTGTAGGGAAAAGCACAAACGGAGCATTTTAAGACAGAAGGAATGGTGTTTGGCAATCACAAAGATGAGAACCAATTCATTAGCGATGGCTGAGTAAGGAATGAAATCTTGAGACGCATCCTAATGGATTTATATACCAAACAAGTGGCATATTGCGTACACAATTCTGTTGCCTTAATTATTGCTTTGATTCACTTTTCTTTTGTAATTATCTTTATTTTCGTAGACAGGATCCAGACTTTTTGACCTTTCACGATTCATTTTGTTGTTTAGCAAATAAAAGTCCTCTGGAAGATACTAGTGCTATTATTACTCATCCTTTTTCAGGTACTATAAATTCAGCCCGCCATTGCACTTTTGAAGGCATCCAGAGTTGAGAAAGAAATACATAAAAAATAGAAGCCACTTCAAGAAGACGAGTTGAAAATATCTGTGTGTTTTGGGGTAGTAGTGTTGGTGTTAAGCCACAATACGTAGAAGCAGCACATGAATTGGGCGAGTCTTAGCTACAAGGAATATGCACTTAATATATGGCGGAGGAAATCTTGGACTTATGGGGATCGTTTCAAAGGCTGTACAGGAAGGAGGCAGTCACGTTTTGGGAATCATCCCAAAACCCTTGGCAGAGACAAATCTTATTGGATCATCAAACGGAGAGGAACTGATCGTGCCAGGTATGTCTGAACGTTTGGTAGAAATGATTAACCATGCTGATGCTTTTATTGCTTTGCCAGGTGGCTTGGGTACATTGGTGCAAATATTTATAATATTACCTTGGGCGAACCTGAACATACACCAGAAACCGCTTGGATTGTACAACGTTGAAGGATTTTATGATTTTCCTTGTGTGTTTCTTGATGATGCTCGGAGAAATGGGTTCGTGTCAAAACCTATGAAAAAACTCCTCTTCACTGCCAGAACTGCTCCAGATCTAATAGACCAACTCATAGCCTATGAACCACAAGTTGACCCTATCCTTTCAAAGATAAATTGGTCCGATGACGATCGTGGTAAGAGGCATCAGATTAATCTGGATCTTAACCTTTAATTTCCTGTAGATTTCAGCTAACCAGGTACGACCTTCTTAACTCTCCTTTTACTATTTAAGACATTGGGGACAATGTCTCATTTAGGTTTGGGGGAGGGAATTAGTTGATCAGTACCTTATTTTTAGTTTGTGTGTTATTTTTATTTTTAGTCCAAATTTTTTCGAAAAATAAAAAAAAAAATTGAAAAATTTTAAAAATTTACAAAAAAAAAAATATTTTGTGTTTTTGTATTTTTATTTTGACTAAAAGGGTGAAATCGGTGAGAGATAGCTGAGTAAGGAGTTTCCACTCCTGAGACGTATCTCAAGCCTATTTTTGAAATAAGTTAATTTTTGTTTATTTCCTTTTGAATTATTTAATTTATGAATTCTCCTTAACACTGACTAAAATGAATCTTCATATGCTCAGTTGGCAGGTATTATCAACATACATAGAAACATACGGACATGAGTTAAAATTGAAAAGTTTGTTAGTAGTCAGTGCTCTAGTTTAATTGGAGGAAGCATCTCAAAAAGCAAGGAGTAAAAAAAAAAAAAAATGAGATCCGAGCTATTAAGTCTGTAAGGGTGTTTTAACACCTAGTGCCCTAAAGCCAACTGGTTTGGGAGTCACTGGCCCAAAGCTCGTTACATGGATCGAAGATGCTGCAAAAATATATATATCTGAAGTCAGAGTAATTAAGTCTGTAGGGGTGTCTTAACACCTGGTGCCCTAAAGCCAACTGGTTTGGAGCCACCGACCCAACACTCGTTACATAGATGGAAGATATTGTATATAAATAAAAAAAATAGTGAAAAATCAAAGAAAAAATTAGAAAAATTATTCCATTGCTACAAAAAGGTGTGAAATCTGATAGAACTTTAGGACAAAAATATTACTCTCTTATCAACTGCACTTATGACTGTTGTGGGCAAAAATGAGTTGATTAATATTTTGTTGGCTGTGTATATGGAGAATGGTAAATATAATCGGAGAATTTACTTATTCGGTAATTTAGAAAGAAAAAACCAACTAATAACTTGGAGTAGAAATTTCACCTGATTAGTCACTAACTTCTTTATTCTCTTTTCGCTTGTCTTTTTGCTTTTGTGTGAATTAGTTTTACTACCTTTTTACAATTGTAAAATGTTTGTGGGTATCATTGCTGTAAACCCTCATGAGACTACAACTCGTCCATTAGGGACACCTAGGGGTTTAAAGGCTTGTTGCATACGCTAAATGCAACTGTGATCCCTACGAAAATGGCTTAGTTAAATTTTATTATGTTATCTTATTTTGTGTTTTGCTCGAGGACTAGCAAAATGTTAGGTTTGGGGGTGTGATGAGTGGTAAATCTATCACTATTTCCCACTCATTTAACCTAATATTTTGTATAGTTTCTTGAGTTTTGTGAACGTTTTGTGTGTGTTTGTGTTATTTTGCAGATAAATAAAGTTGGGAAAGCATGGAAGCAATTTGGGGCCAAAATAGAGAAAAAATGACAAAAGGGCAATTCGGTAATTTGGCCACGTCGCGACGCCAAGACCCTACTCGTCGCGACGTCTAACGTGCACCGGACATGCTAACGTGCACCGAGGGACACGTGTCAGAATCTGAGAAATTGGACTTGCTAACGTGCGCCGACCATGCTTACTTGCGCCGTGCCACGTGTCATCATCACAGAAGATCAGCTAAAATGCGCCGTATGCCACGTGTCAAAATCTCATTGGACCAAAGCAAGCGCGCGCCACGTGTCAACCTCTCATTGGACCGAATATTAGACAAATCACATGTTGCCACGTGTCGACCTCTCATTGACCGATCCTAAGCGCGTGCCACTTGTCAGATGATCATTGGACCGAAAGCTCAGCCAATCACCGTGTGCCACGTGTCGTCTTCTCATTGCACCACCTTTATCGCGTGACACGTGTCATCACCATATTCTGCTGACAGATCACGCGTGGTCAACCCGCGTGGACCAAAACCACGTGCCAGCGTCGCTACGCTGGGACCTTTGGCGTCGCGACGCTGGATCCAGAATTTGCCTATAAATTCAGGCCTTCTTCACTTCATTTGGTGTGCTTTCCTTGGGATTTTTTCCCTGATTTCATAGGAAGCATCTAGTTTTGTAAGAATAAAATTATGTATTTTTATTTTTAGTTTTTATTACTGGTTTTTATTTATTTACTTTATGTTTTGTAGTTAATTTACCGCTGGGGTAAAAGGTGAAACCTTTAATATAATTATTTAGGTAAATCTCACTTAATTATAATATTTAAATTATAATTTAACTGGATTAATTAATGTCAGACTTTATTACCGCCTATATGGCTGGTTTAAATATAAATTACCTTACCGCCTATATGGCTGGTCTTTATGTGACAGATAATTACCGCCTATATGGCTGGTGTAATTGGACTAAATGGATTACCGCCTATATGGCTGGTTTTAAATGTTTAATATTATTAATTCCTGAGAAAGCAGAATATAAAATAATTTATATATTATAATAAGTGAGATTCCTAGATAAGAAATATTAATTGTGGATCCTCTAACCCCAGCATTTTATTTTATTCTAGGGAAGTGATGAAACATAATATCCACACTTAATAATTGATTTTCTTTTTATGGATAGTTCTTTAATTTGTTTATTGAGTCTTAAGCTTAATGGTTCTTGTTGTCTGATCACCAATAAGATTGATTTGGTAAACTTAAAATGAACTAGACATAGGGATTTTAGGTTTCAACCTTAGATTCAATAGCCCACGATCTTCCTTGAGGATAGATAACTCTTTAATAGATTTCCTTACAGGATAGGAATATACCTGTCGGGCGGGGGTAGCCACAATTGGAACTTAATCTTAATGAATCCAGGTAATTTGGTTGACATAGACATATGGTTCAATTGGGTTATACTGGGTATTTGCGTCTGACCATCGACATAGGCTTTTGCATATTTTCGTGTTCCAGGCTAGCAAATTGATTTATTACACATAGTTAAGAGAATCAATTCATCTTTATAATAATATTGTGTGGAGTCACGACCCTAGATCCTTGAGTCTTCTCTTTTATTTTCCTTAGTATTTTCTTTTGAGTCTGTTTTTATTTTATTTTGCAAAACCACAATCAACCAAATCAATCAAGCAATCATTATTTTCTCCCTCAATTAGATATCTGTAAATAAATAGATTCAATAATTAATAACAATAGTAGGAATTAAGTCCTCGTGGGATCGATATTTTTATACTACTTGAAAGATACGTGCGCTTGCGTTATACGTGTGTGTTTACGCCGGTCAACATGCGTTTGGGATCTTTCGGCCATTTATTAAATGTCAATTGTGATATTTGACATTTATAATTAATATATGTATTTTCATTATTTAATGTAAATATAATACATATATTTAAGATATTTGTATTTAATTATTTAATTATTCAAATGTAGAATAATTAAATTAATTATATAGTAAATATCTTACTTACTTTTTAAAAGTAAGCAAAATGGCTATTTTTAATTGATTTAATGGCCAATTTTGATTGGTTTTAAATGGCTTGATTTAATTGGTTTATTCGTGATAAACATTAAAATATTTGATGATTAATTACCAGAAATTTAATTAAATCTTTATCCATTTATTTTTTAAATAAAATTGAAAATATATGGCTATATTAATTCCCCTTTTTTCTCTCATTTGAGGAAATTATATAATCCAATTTTTCTTTTTTGTTTCATAATCTAAGAACCCTAAAAATCAAATACAAAGAGAGAAAGAGAGGAAAAAAGAGAAGAAAAAAAGGAAAGCTTGAAATTTAAAGGATTTGTAAGTTTTTCTTACTTTCTTCTTTATGAAAATTATTTCTAATATCCTAGTCTTCAATATGTGTAGCTTAGTTATTTTTTTTCTCTACATTCTTGTGGATGTATTTTGATGGTTGGGAACTTGATTGAAAGATGGAAGCATGTATATTAATTAAGATTGCTTGAAATTGTTTCTTAAGCATTCTTTTTGCCATTTGATAGTGAGTTGTCATTCTAGAGTTACTTAGCCACTCATAAATGACCTAGAATTGTTCTTGAGTTGTTTCATGATGGTGAGACTTGTTTGATGTGGTGAAAATTGAATTAAAGTGTTGAATTTAACTAATTTGGGGTTAATTTGTTGAAATAGTAAAATTAGGGTTCATAACCCTCACCAAATTGGGATTTTCATATATGTGATGTAATTTGATGTATATATGATGTATATTAAATTTGGGAATTTTTAGATTTGATCTTGACATGTTTTGAACAAAATGGACCAAATTATAAATTCTTGAAAATATAGGGACCTCTGGGAAATTTCTAGAAAATCAGTTTCTTTGCTTTGCAAATTGTATTTTTCTGTATAAGCATGTATACATCATTTTGGGATTGATTTGGAATCAATTGGAATTGTATATGACAATTAAGGAAAAAAATGATTAAAATACAAAGTTTTTGGGCTAAATGGCAATTACAAAAATCTGATTTTTGGGTAAAAATTTCAGTTTTTAAGTATTGAGTTATTTTAATTACCCAAGAAAAATTATTGAAATCAGAAAATTTTGATTTTCCGCATTCCGCTGCGTTTACCCGAATTGCCACCCAAAAACCCCAACAAAAATGGTATCAAAGAAGGTCTATACCTAAACACATGATATGAATATGCCTTTAAATTCAATATTTAATTATGTTCTTGCTTTATACATGCTTGTATTTATTTAATATGATTAAATTAAATACATAACATCTTTGCGGAAAAATCCCTAATTAATATGGTTTTATAAGTAATATGTATTGGATGCATATTTCTTGGTCCGTCTTGTCAATACGGTTTGTGGATATCTGTTCTATGGCTGCATCTGAGTTTGTGCCAAAGCAGAGGGTGTGTAGTTGACAGAATTTATCCCTACCGGATGTATATGTGATACTAGATAAATTCAAGCGAAAGCGGAAATCCTGAACGTGCCAAAGTTGTTAGGACTACGCAAGTATCTTGAATTTATCATTGACAAGTTTAACCTTGGTACGCCACCTTGTGAACGTTCCAAAGCTATCACAACAAGAAACGACCAAGATTGGAACCTAGTAGTCATTATTGAGTGATTGACAATGAGTTGTTTACCTAATGAATATATGTAGGCGAGATCGTGCCAAAGCTGTGAGCTGAAATATATTCATGGGATCCACCTTTCACTATTATATTTAATTTGATTAATTGTTTATTTGCTTTCTGTTTGGGGATTACAGTATTGCATGTAATAGTTGGAGGGGCATTTTTAGATTAAAAATCCATGATCTATTTACGCTTTGTTTATATTTATATTATATGAAACTATTTAGCCTGCTAACCATTTTTCGCTATCTATATGATAGATTTGCGATGGCGGCACCTGCTTCACATCCTTTTGGTCGTATACTCGATACGAACAAGCTTAAAGGCGCTGAAAACTTTCCAGATTGGGACTTGGATCTAAGAATCATTCTTGGGTCTGAGCAAATAGAATATGTGTTAGAAGGTCCGTTGCCACTTGCCATAGCAGATGATGCAACACAAGAGGAACATAAGACTCTCCAAAAGTGGAGAGATGATGATAGGAGGGTCAAATCATATATTCTTAGTTCCTTGGCACCGGAGCTTAAGAGGCAATATTTTAGATTGCCTGACGCATATAGTATAATGATGCAGCTGCGAGAGTCCTTTATGAACCAAAAATAAGTCTCAGATCATAAAATTGTAATGGAATTGTTCCATGCAAAACTGGAAGAGGGACAGGCTGTGAGCCCTCACGTGCTTCATCTGATTGATTTGATCGAATAGTTGAGGCGCTATAATTTCCCCTCTCAATGACACTTTAGGATGAAGTGTCATACTTGGATCTCTCCCACCATCATATCGCCAATTTGTGATGTACTTCAATATGAATGGTATTAGCTGTTCTTATCAGGAGCTACATAAGATATTACAAATTGAGGAGGAAGATTTAAGGAAAGGAGTACCGACTCGCCCTCATAAACCTACTGGTATTCATGCTTCCTCCCAATCTAAACAGAAAGGGAAGAAGAAGAAAGGTAAGAAAAAGAAGGGTACGAATCTTCCACCAAAGGATAAGATAGCTAAACCGATGAGAGTTGCTGAAGATAAATGCCACCACTACAGCAAGATTGGCCATTGGAAAAGGAATGTCCTAACTATTTGGCGCAAATCAGAAAGGAAAGAGCATCTACTTCAAGTACTTTTATTTTTCCCATTATTGATATCTCATTAGCTTGTGAAGCTATGTCGTCCGGTTGGATTTTGGATTCTGCTTGTCTAATTCACATTTACAATTCGTTGCAGGTGCTGAAGGAAAGTAGACAGCTAAAATCCTGGGAGATACAATTGTGTTTTGGGAGTGGCGACTCTTTGGATGCAGTTGTGTGTGCTTATGCGAGATTCCCCTACCCAGTGGGAGCCTTTTGTTGTATGACTATTTTTGGTACCGGGATGTGTTACGAACATTGTGTCACTTTTTGTATT
Source organism: Zanthoxylum bungeanum (assembly GCA_019454045.1). NCBI lineage: Eukaryota > Viridiplantae > Streptophyta > Magnoliopsida > Sapindales > Rutaceae > Zanthoxylum > Zanthoxylum bungeanum. The sequence continues at coordinate 152,581 of SKCR01017706.1, forward strand.
AGATATTGAATGATATAATGTAAATATTAAGAATCGTTCTTTATATTTATATGATAGATATAATGTTCAGATCCTTGTTTGTCCAAATGAGTGTGGTCATTACATTTTGCATACCTCACAATATATCTTTAATGCTGGAATTAATAAACGTAAAGTATCTGATATAAATAATACTGAACTATGGCATATGAGGTTGGGTCATATAGACGTGAAACGCCTAACCCAGTTGGTTAGGAATGGTTTGATACAAGATCTTACCATTGAACCTTATCCAACTTGTGAATCTTGCATTCGAGGTAAAATGACCAAAGCCACATTTTCGAGTGTAGGACACCGATCCACTGAGTTCTTAGAACTAATACATTCTGATGTATGTGGTCCCATGAGTCACACTGCTCACAGTGGTTTTTCATACTTTGTTACCTTTACCGATGATCTGTCACGGTACGGTTATGTTTATTTGATGAAACAGAAAGCAGAAACCTTTGAAAAGTTCAAATAATTCTGAAATGAAGTAGAAAAATATACTGGTAAATATATTAAATGTCTTCGATCTGATCAAGCGGTGAATATATGAGTGGTGAGCTCACCGATTATTTAAAGAGAATGAGATTCTCGCTCAATATACTCCTTCGGGTACTCCACAACACAATGGAGTGTCTGAAAGGAGAAATCAGACTTTATTGGATATGGTCCGATCGATTTTGAGTTTTATAGATTTGCCTTATTATTTATGGGGTTATGTTCTTTTAACTACTGCTCATCTTTTGAATAAGATTCCTTCCAAGGCTGTTCCTACAACTCCATATGAGATATGGACTGGTAGGAAACTGAATCTTAATTATGTTAAGATTTGGGGCTGTCCTGCCTATGTCAGGATGTCTCAGCAAGATAAGCTTTCGCCTCGAGGGAAAAAGTTTAGGTTTATTGGATATCCTTCAAATACAAAAGGCTATTTATTCTATGATACCGAGCATCGAAATGTGTTCGTAGCTCGCTTCGTAAAATTTCTAGAGGTAGAATTTTTGTGTGAATTAGGTAATCATAGACAGGTTGAACTTGATGAATTACAGCCTGTAACTAATGAACCATTGGAGGAACCTGAAATTCAAATAGATGAAAATCCTTTAACACAGACACTCCGTAGGTCCCAAAGGGTGTCTGCACCTCCTGAACGCTTGTATTTGATACAAGAAAAGAGTCTAGATGTTTTCTTAATCGAAGAGACTGACCCTTACACCTATAAAGAAGTGATGTTGGACATCGACTCCACGAAATGACAAGAGACCGTGAAATCAGAGTTAGACTTTATGCATCATAATCAAGTTTGGGACTTGGTTCCGCTTCCTGAAGGAATTATTCCTATCGGTAGTAAAAAGGTTTGCAAGAGGAAGCGAGGGCCTGGCGGAAAGGTTGGAACCTTTAAGGGAAAACCGGTAGCTAAAGGTTACGCGCAGCGACCTGGTGTCGACTACGATGAAATGTTTTCACCAGTTACGATGCTAAAGTCTATAAGGATTTTATTGTCTGTTGCTGTTTACCATGATTATGAGATTTGGCAAATGGATGTCAAAACGGCCTTTCTAAATGGGTTTCTTGATGAAGAAATCTATATGGAACAGCCGGAGGGTTTTGTATCCAGAAAAACCTCAGGCATGGTTTGTAAGCTTAAGAAGTCCATTTATGGACTTAAACAAGCTTCGTGAAGTTGGAATCCTGGATTCGACGAGATTATTAGATTGTCTGATTTTCTCAATAATAGGGAAGAATCATGTGTGTATATAAGGCCAGTGGGAGTATGATAGTATTTTTGGTTCTCTATATTGACGAAATCCTAATCATTATGAATAATATAAGAATGATGCAAAGCGTCAAAGCTTACCACTGTAACAATTTTTCCATGAAAGACCTGGGTGAAGCTTCTTATATCTTGGGTATAAAGCTCTATAAGGATAGAGAAAAGAAGATTATTTGGTTATCTCAATCAACGTACATAATAAGATCTTAGAACGGTACAATTTTACTAACTGTAAGACAGCAAATATACCGTTCAGACATGGCATTCATCTTTCGAAGAAGATGTATCCGCAAACAGAAGATGAGAAGATTATAATGTCTAATCAGCCTTATGCTTCATGTTTGGGTAGCATTATGTATGTCATGTTATGTACGAGGCCTGATATTAGCCACGTGGTTAGTGTAACCAGTAGATATCAGTCCAATCCAGGAAATGACCATTGGATGACTGTTAAACATATCTTGAAGTATCTTAAAGGTACTAAGGATAAGTTTATCATATATGGAGGAAACGAACTGCAGGTTAATGGGTATACAGATTATGATTTTCAATCGGATCCCGATGGAAGAAAGTCTATATCAGGATTCGTATTTACCCTTAACGGAGGTGCAGTTTGTTGGAAAAGTTCCAGATATGGGTCTACACCTGATTCCACCACAAAGGCGGAATATATTGTTGCTTCTGAAGCTACAAAAGAAGATGTTTGGCTTAATACGTTTATCACAGAACTGGCAGTTGTCCCAAGTATCGAGAATCTGATTTCGTTATACTGTGAAAATACTGGTGCGATTGTGCAAGCAAAGGAACCGAAGGTGCATCAGAAGTCGAAGCATGTGGAACGAAAGTACCATATTATTCGAGATATTGTGTCGCGAGGTGACATTGTCGTATGTAAAGTTCCGAGTGAAGATAATGTAGCAGACCCGCTCACGAAGGCCATACCTCCGAAGTTATTTGATAAGCATTTGGAGTCGATGGGTATTAGATACAATTGATATTGGCAATAGAGCAAGTGGGAGATTTTGTTAGGGTTGGTGCTCTGAGCGCCAATTTCTTATGTATTTCCCTGTAAATACTTTTGTAGATATTTTATTAATGAATAAATTTAACAATTTCTATAATATGAATTCTTTTATTATATGGTAAAGACGTAAATGGCCATAGAATGATTGGTTATGATACAGCTGCAAAAGCTTCGCAACTGACATTGAGCAGTATCATAACATTATCATTTTTTAACTGTTCCTGGTCAAGGTTTACAATTACTTGGTCAGTAAGTAAATCTGCTGAGATCGGTATGTTTCATATATTAAAATTTTGGATTCTAATAGTTTCTCAATGAACCATGAGTCTCGGGAGACTCGTACAGAGACGTAGGTGTTTATATCAGAAAAACATCGAACGACACACTGAAGATTCTTAATAGATGGTACACCAACGTCAATAAGAATCTTCTCGGGTTTAGTGAGCATAGTGATCCTTCAACTTGAGATACCACTGTGGAGATATGACGTACCATCAATAATTTGATGGCAGTCACATCACCGATCTATTTAGATCAAACCTCCGTCTGTTCTGTGGGTGTGGACTGGTCCTCAGGATATCATGTGCATATCAAGATAGGATTCATCAGTTCTGTGTACAGAGAATAGGTATCCATTATGGAATTAGCAATCTTTTGAATCCATGGGCCCGTGGTGCAATGTAGAAATCAGTTCTAAATATTATTTAAGAGATTGTTAATAGAATCATCGACGGGATTATACCTATAGATATTTGACGTTTATATCTATATCTCTAGGATAATTCGGATACATGTGACGGAAGGATTATACGTATGTAGTGACCTCGACCTGTACGATTCAGAGATTTTATCTGTGTTCATCATAATTTACGGGTGGGTAGATTATGGACAGAAAATTGGATTTTGTGACGGATATGTCTGAACCTAGAGAGTCTCACTAATGAGATATACTCGTAGAGAACTAGGGCAACTTTTATAAATAATACTGATTATTTATAAGTCATTTAACGGTTAAACGATAATACATGCATTTGGGATCTTTCGGCCATTTATTAAATGTCAATTGTGATATTGACATTTATAATTAATATATGTATTTTGATTATTTAATGTAAATATAATACATATATTTAAGATATTTGTATTTAATTATTTAATTATTCAAATGTAGAATAATTAAATTAATTAAATAGTAAATATCTTACTTATTTTTTTAAATTAAGAAAAATAGCCTTTTTTAATTGGATTTAATGGCTAATTTTGATTGATTTTAAATGGCTTGATTAAATTAGTTTATTCGTGATAAGCATTAAAATGTTTGATGATTAATTACTACAAATTTAATTAAATATTTATCCATTTATGTTTTAAATAAAATTGAAAATATATGGCTAATATTAATTCCCTTTTTTTCGGTCATTTGAGGAAATTATATAAGCCATTTTTTTTCTTTTTTAATTCATAATCGAAGAACCCTAAAAATCGAATACAAAAAGTGAAAGAGAGGGAAAAGAGAAGAAAGAAAAGGAAAGCTTGAAATCTAAAGGAATTTGTAAGTTTTTTCTTACTTTCTTCTTTATGAAAATTGTTTCTAATTTCCTAGACTTCAATATGTGTAGCTTAGTTTTTTTTTTTCTCTACTTTCTTGTGGATATATTTTGATGGTTGGGAACTTGATTGAAAGATGGAAGCATGTATATTAATAAAGATTACTTGAAATTATTTCTTAAGCATTCTTTTTGCCATTTGATAGTGAGTTGTCATTCTAGATTTACTTAGCCACTCATAAATGACCTAGAATTATTCTTGAGTTGTTTCATGATGGTGAGACTTGTTTGATGTGGTTAAAATTGAATTAAAGTGCTGAATTTAATTAATTTGGTGTTAATTTGTTGAAATAGTAAAATTATGGTTCATAACCCTCACCAAATTTGGAGTTTTCATATATGTGATGTAATTTGATGTATATATGATGTATATTGAATTTGGGAATTTTTGTATTTGATCTTGACATGTTTTGAACCAAAAGGACCAAATTATAAATTCTTGAAAATATAGGGACCTCCCGGCAATTTTCTGGAAAATTAGTTTCTTTGAGTTGCAAATTATATTTTCATGTATAAGACATGTATAAATCATTTTGGGATTGATTTGGAATCAATTGGAATTATATTTGACAATTATGGACTAAAATGATTAAAATACAAAATTTAGGGGCTAAGCGGCAATTTACGAAAAATCTAATTTTTGGGTAAAAATTTCAGTTTTTAGTTTATTTTAATTATCCAATAAAATTTATTGATATCGTAAAATTTGATTTTCCGCGTTCCACTGCGTTTACCCGAATTACCACCCAAAACCCCAACAAAGGATACACATAAAATAAAAGCACATCAACACCAAGTGAACCCCCCCCCCCTCCATACCATCATAAATGCACAAGGAAGCCCAAAACAACAAGAAAATAGCACAAGTCAACCACAACATTAGGTCACTTTAATCATTTTTAAACAACAAACACAAACAAGGAAAGAAGAAGCCAGTGAGTAAACTTACTTGCAGAAGATTGAAGATGGTAACAAGGGTTGTTTGAAGAATATTGAAGACTCGGAGTTGCAGAGGAAGGCGTGAAGTTGAGAATTCTTTGAGAAGATGTAAAAGTTGGAAGATGAACAGTAGCAGCCTTTAAATAGGCTACTTAGGCTGGTCTTGGACGTTAGATTAAGCAAATGCACGAGATCAGCGATGTGTGTAAGGAGGGTCACATTCGTTAATATCAAACGAAGGGTGCAGATTGCAACCATTATTTCGGTTGGGCACAGTTGTCCTGGGTTATGGCGCGCAAGCCATGAATGCGTGACATCTGGCTTCTCATGGAGACGAAGCAAAAAGAAGCCCTCATAGACGTGACAGAAATTTAAGAAAACTAATTAGCCTTCACATCTTCCCATAGGCGATTCAGAAACCCTAGAAGGAATCTTCAATTGGCGATGAAATAGAGGAAATCATTATAAAAAGAAAATCATTGGCGATATGTGTGCCTTCTTGACCTGAGGGACATGGCAGTATGGATAGGTGCGAACTGCGACCCAAGGACATAGGAGCAATATACATCTTTATTGTAGTTCCCAGCATTAACTCACAAACTCATTGAAATCGAAAACTAGGACACAAATGTTGATGGTGGTTTTTCACCCCGATGAAGTTCAGGTCCATAAGAGGGGTAGAATGAGGTTTGTACTGGGCAGATGATAGAGGTCCTAGTACCTTGAGGGGGAAAAAGTCGGGCAAGAGGCCCTATGGTAAAAAAGAACACATAGGGGGAAGAACTAGTTGGAGGATAGGTTAGGATACGATCCTGACCTGAAAAAATACCAGATTCGGCAGTAGTTGAGCATTTATGGAAGCCGACCCGAGGTGGTATAAAGGTAACTGACCTAACTTGTTCAAGTTGGCAGAGAGTACTAAGCATCATTCACCTCAACAAACCGACCCGATGAGCATAGCTGAGACCACGAGATATCCAGTACTTAAGAGCATGTGACGTATGCCCTACATGAAAGTTTGGGTCTCCATAAGACTGATGTGACGGGAGTAGATCAGAGACTTTCCTCGAGAAGAGAGACTGACGGATGAAACAGTTTTGGCTCACTTGACAGAGTTCCGAGCATTGTTCGTCGTGCTAACCCGAATTTGAAGAGGCCTTCGATTCAAAGGAGAATGGTGATTGAGTTGCAGGCTGTCACGTGGGCAGAACATGTAGCAATGGATAAAAGGTTGGAATGAATCTCTTATGTTGATAGAGGGTGGTTGAGTCAGAGACTAGAGCTACTATTTGCATAGTGGTTTGGGTAAAATGATCATGGGCGATGATGACAGGATGACATGAGCTGGCGTCATGGGGTTGGTGAAATAGTAGATTCAAGACCCTATATAAAGGGTTTGAAGCCGCAATTTCAGGGGTTAGCATTTTTTATATTTTCATCACTAGTAAATAGAGACTGAAAAACTTAGAGAGAAAGAGAAAGCATATCTGTTTCTACCCGAGTAAGTAATGAAATTCCCCCTCTTTACTCTCGTCGACGTAGGTTGGAGCCACTCTCCGCCAAATCACGTTAATCTCTTGTGTCCAGTGTGATTTTCCGTTGGCTTGCTAAGTTTGCTTCGGTTCCCAACTAACCAAACAAATTCACTGATTGTGGGAGCTTTGTTTAAGGGGTTGAATTCTCATATCATCATTGGAACGAAAAACAACTGTCAACACTACCATTTCCAGAACATTAATATTTATTTTTAAATGTATAAAGTTAACATTATTAGGATCTTTTCTGTATTTGTTTCCCCTTAGTGACTCGACAACTCAATTTTGACTATCATTTTTTTGTACATGGCATATATAACCAATGATTTAAAACACTGTCTGTCCGACTGTTAGATCTATGGACCGGTCCTCTGGCCGATCTGGGTGACCCTAAAAACCTACTTATCATTGATCTGGTCCAAGACTTGGCCACTCATCCGGTTGAACCGCGACTTGGTCAAACCGGTTCGGGTCGGACGGGTTTTTGACTTTTTTTTTTTAAAAAAATTTATTCAAATTATATTAAAAAAATTAATTTATTATTATTTTTTGTTATTAAAAAACTTATATTATTTTAAAATATTTGAATTAGTGTTAATTATAATTTTTTTTTAAATATTCATTTTTATTTTTTTTTATATAAATACAAAATAAAATAGTAATTTATTATCGACCGCGAGTCGACCCCCGGTTGAACCTCGATCCAGCCTCTAATCCTTGACCATCTCGCCATCCGGGGTCGATAGACCAAGCCGGGTTTTAAAACACTGTATATAACCATATTATAAGGATGGCATACATTCCTAGGGGGAAGGGGATCCCGATGAAAAATTAAAAAAATTAACGATGGGGATGGGACGGGAAGAGAATAATTTAATATTTATTTCTTATTTAGGGAATGAAGAGGGATCAAGTAAAATCTCTATCCCCTCCCTATATTCATTTAAGTTTTAATTTTTTATTTTTTAAAAAAATCAATAAATATATTTAAGTTATAATTCACAATTTTATATAGATGTAAATAAACAATATTTTACTATTTGTAAAAATATACAAATTATAGATATTACAAGCGTTTAAATGAAATAATTTAATATATAGAGTTATGTTTTAACAAGAATCCCTCATTATATAGATTTATATAATAGATGTTTTCAATATTATAAATTTGTATGTTTTATTTTTGATAATGTAATAATCTAACTTATATACTTTTAAATGAGTTAATCTTATTTATAATAAAATTGTGTGCTATTCAAAATTTGGAGCCCCTCAAGGATCTCCTTTTATCAATTGGGGATCCTCATCCATTTCCCTTAAACAATTACGAGAGGATGGGAACATATGAATATTATCGGAGACATGTACGAGAATATTGATCCTCTCCACATTCCTCTCCATTAACATCCCTACCAGATTATAAAATTAAGGAGAGGCAAGAGGGAAAAAAAAAATTAAGGATGAGAAATCAGGTCAGATCAAATTAGATTTTATAGATTAGATAGAGCAAGTTTGATTGAAAACAGAAACAGTATAATGTATACAGAAAATTGCACACCTAATTATAAAAAAACAAAATACTAAAAAACAAAAGACACTTCATTATATAAAAAAATTATATCACTACATGACCAAAAAAATACTTATGTTTTTCCTAATTATGTGCAATACGGTATGTATTTTTTATATATATCTATCAATTTTCAAACGGAGATAGAAAAGTAAATTGAATAGTTTACCAAAAAAAAGTAAAAATCGATATATACTATATTACATTTGACATTTTATTGTAAGTTAATATTCTCTTATATGGAAATGAGAAAAGAGGGAAAACAAATTCATATTTGTTTTTAGTTTCCATTATTTTGGTCACACAAATAGGAAAGAAATTTGAATTCATATGAAATTCAATTTCATGAAATTTAGATTCCTGACCAAAAAATGAGAAATTCAAATTCATCTCCAATGGATAGACCACATGTATTTGCAATGACATTTTCTTCCTATTGAAGTCCGACTAAACATCCTTTACCTTCATGAATGTTGAAAAATCATAATTATTGTATGGGCTAAATTTAGCCTAATGACCCAAACGATATTACGCCCCAGTCGACATGTCGGTCCGTCAAAAGGCCCAAACGACACGTATTGTCACCCAAAGTGTCCATGTGACAAACTCGCTTGAAATCATATCTCATGGCCTTCATCTGACCCAAATAACATATTGAGCTACTACTTAAGCCCAATCAATATGGAATAAAGTCGACACCAATTGTAATCGAGAAACAAGTTCCATCCGACATCCAGTCCACTGGATTAATAATACACAAATAGTATATGCTCAAACCCAAGGCCATTAACGACCAGGCTTCCTACAGCCTACCATTTGGGCATACTCATATGCTCAAACTGATTCCAGTCTACTGGGATCAGTTCAGCCGACATTACGTGGAATCACAAAGCTCAACGTGAAGCTTTCGACAACTAGGTTTTCTCCAACCTATAATTTAGGCTTACTCCTAAGCTCAATCTACTTCCAATCATCTGGAATAGCTCCAGTTGACATCTATTAAATTAGACGGTTCATCGCATGATTATCAACAGTCGACTATCCACACCCCTGAGTCTACGAGCAAGACTCAACGTATAAGCCCACAAGCTCATATGGAGTTAAGCCTAGAAGGATGAAAGGTCCACACGACTTAACAAAGGGTTTCCAAGAGACCGTAGCCATTTTACTCAATATCTCAATAGACATTCCTGTTGGAGTTGGTGCTTGGAGCGCCAATCCGAATAATGTTTTGTACATTATATTTTATTATTTATTAATAAAATAACTACATTTTCATTTCAAACCTTATTAATGGTAATGTCATTATGCAAATTAGATTGATATATAAATATGCTAAGAATGACATCGATCTTAGAATAGTCATGTAGTAATACTCGACACTAGGTGGTGACATTGGGATAATATTACTATTATTAACTATTCTTAAAGTAAATATTCCTAGTTATTGGTTTTGGAATACGGTCGAATTCCTATAACTTATAAGACTAGCACATGTCGTGTATTAGAATTTGAGTTCCAGTGGTTTAACCTGATGTATCATGAGCTTGGGAAGCTCGTATAGACATGTGGGTATTCGTTGGAGAGAATTCTAAATGACTCACAAGTGATTCCTAATAATTGGAAGTACACACCACCGTCAATAGGAATCTCCTCGAGTCGAGTAGCATATATGATCCTTTGACTATATGATATCCTTGATTTTCTGTGTGATCCTCCACACTTTGATGTCATATATGTCAGAGACCTTTCTTTTTCTGACCGCTAGATGTTCGTTGGGTGTGGACCGATGCACTCGTTACTCAAGTGCATATCAAGATATGATACGTCGGCCCGTATGTGTACCATAAGAGGTTTAGGTATCCATGCGGGTAAGTCACAATTCTTAAGACTTTGGCCAAAGCCGATCACCTATGGTGGATCACATATATCAGAAATGGTGTTTTGGTTTGTTATAAAGAATCATGGATATGTCGACATGAGATGCAAGCCTCGGAAACTTGACGGTGTAATTTATGTTTCCTAAGCACAACTCAGATAGCCTACGACCGAGGGATCGTTAAACATATGTGATGACCTCAACTTGTATAGTTCAAAAAGGTCGTTCGTGTTTTTCGCGAATTCGAAGGTGACCGAATTACGTACATGTAAGCTAGGTTTATATGACGAATGTGTCTGGACTTAGAGAATCACACAATATGAAGTGTAATCGTTGAACACTTGGGTAGTCGATAATTTTTTATAATAAATTATATTTTATATTATAATTATCAACTAAAATAATTAAGTGTTATTGGATAACATTAATTATTTACTTTGACCCAATTGGATTAATTGGATTAATCCAAAATCACACAAGGGCTTTGTTGTAATTCATAAATGTCTCTACCATTAGAGGATATTTTGGTAATTATAAATATGTAATAATATGTGTATTTTTTCTTGATTTAATTGGATTAAATCAAAGTGGTAGACATTTAACTAATCCATTAATTAAATTTTATCTTAATTTAATTAGATTAAATCAAAGTGATAGAAAAAAGTGATTAGTCACACCTACTTATACATATTTGGACAAATTGGATTAAGCCCACGTAAAAGTTAATTAAGACTTCTATTAATTAAAAATTACATAAGTTTTGCTATAAAATGCAAGCTTGAGCAAGTTTTTAATTAAGCTTGAGCTTAAGAAAGTTAAGCTTGAGAAAGCTAAAACCAACAAGATTTAGAAATATTAGCCTAAGTAAAAGAAGTTTTTTGAGAAGCTTTGTAAATTCTCTACAACATTTCAACAAGTATAAATCAAGATTTGATCTTAGAATCAAGCTTGCTAGCATTAGAATCAAGATTGGATCTTGGAGTCAAGCTTGTTAATTTTGGAAGTTCTCTACAACATTTGAATAAAGAGAAGAATATTAGATCTTGGAATCAAGCTTACTAAGTGAGTTTGATTTTCTCTAAAGCTATGTTTCATTTGTGAGTTGTTTTTATTAATGAAGCTTATAATGTTGTATTATGTATTGGATACATAATAACATAGCTTTATGTTGAAATTAGTCTAATGAATTGTGTATGGATGTTTTGGAAGCATAAACACAATATGCTTGTGATTGGGTCAAAATGTTCATATTGGACATGAAACATTAAATTAGAGTTTGGAACTCTAGACAAAAGCTTGGAGCTATGGCTACCATTCTAGAATCATTTTACCACCTTTGAGTGACCTAAAATTATTCATGAGTCATTTCATTATGAGATTCTAATTTGGTTCGTATTTTGAATTAAAAAATTACGCTTGTGCGTATTTAGAATAAATTTATATTTTTATAAAACTTTTGATAATTTGGAAAACATGATTTTATTCTTTAACATGTGTTAATGTTGGTTTTGATGTTAAAAATTATTTTTGAGTTTTAGAAGTGTTTAGAGAATATTAGAAATGTTTTTGGTGAAAAAACCAATTTATCAGCTCACATTCCAGCTCTCTAGAATGAGAGCTGATACATAAGAAAAAAAGGAATCAGTACTGTGTGAACAGTGCGCGCATGCATTGTTCACGCGCACTATAGCGTGCGCGCGTGCTGAAACTTGTGTTTTCTCATTCTTGAGCTTCCAAACTCCGATTCAGCCCCGATTTTTTCCTATACACTCATAATGGAATATATTATTTCATTAAATTATATAAAAATATACCCATACTTGATATCCATTGGTTAGACCCACTTCCGTTACACGAAGCACCGATCCGACCTTAGAGGTCCCACAACCGCCCCAACAGAATAATATCATAGCAGGTCTTAACCACACAATTTATGTTGCATGTTTGACATATTTTTGAATCTAAGACTCTATAATTTTAATTTAATTATACATACGTCATATTGGATTTGCATTGCATGTTTTAAATTAAATTTTTATTTTGACCCAAGCATGTTAATGACTTGATTATCATAAATCTCTCATTATTAGGTGATTACTTTATTTTAAGTAATAACATTAATAATGTTAGAGCATTATTGGATGGTCCGTCTTGTCAATACGAAGATGAATGAACTCTTACTACTTATGCTCAATACCGTCATTATTGTGAGGGATATGTGCTCTAAACTTAGGCCATTCCATTAAAACATAAGATGTAGCGTGATGAGCTAACGTAGTCACCCAATATCATCACTATTATACAGGTGTACTTACGAAGCGCATTAATACATATTGACACGTATACACCTGGAACACGTCTTAATCCAATATCATCATTATTGTGAGGATAAGAAATGGTTCAGGACCAAATTTAGGAGTCAGATGGATGTGATTGACCTTTGAGGTCTACCTAATGAGTTTATAAAGGCCAAGATCGTTGTTATTGAAAGGCTGAAGTAAATGTCATGGGATCCACTTCCCGCTATGAAATTTTAAAAGTAAAATTTCTATTTTTCTATTAAGGGAGATTACGAAATTACGTAAAATAGTGAGAGGGAACTAATAGATTTAAAATACATAATTATATTTGTGTTTTTATATTGAAATGAAAATATACTGCTAGTGTTTAATTATTGTCTTGTAGAAGGCTGCCGCAAATCCATTGGCACGACATTTGGATTCCAATAAACTGAAAGGAGGCTTAAACTACTTATAGTATGAGATGAATAATTGCCTTATCTTGGAGTCATAATGATTGAGGTATGTAACACTCAATCTAATATATGTTAAAATGATTCCTGATTTGCTTAGACAGTACAAAGAAGTACCAAATGCTTGGAGCATTATGAGAACACTCAAGGAGTTGTGTGAAGAAAATCAAGAAATTGAGATATATCAGAGGTTTAACAAACTATTCCACTCTACACTCAAGGATAAAGGAGCGGGTAGCATTCATGTTTTGAACATTATTGACCAGATCCAAAATTTGGAATGACAAGACATTATGATAGATAAAAGGCTAGGCCAATATCTGATTTTGTCTTCTTTACCTGGTACATATGATGGCTTTATAATGCATTCGATGGAAGCCACATATGAAGAGCTTCACAATATATTAAGCTCGATGGATAATGATTTCAAGAAAGAGAATCCCACTTTGTACCATAATGATGAAGCAAGCTCTTCAAAGACTTTTAGGAAGTATAAGAAGATTAAAATGGGAAATAAGAAGAAAGACTCTAAGAAACAAACTAAAAGACCTTGTGTAGCTCGTGATGCATGTCTACATTACCAGAAGTCTGGAAACTGAAAACGTGATTGTCCAGAGCCGAAAGGAAAAGAAGGAACCTCAGGTTCGCTTTGTATTTTTCCTATTATTGACATCTCATTAGCCTTAGATGCAAATAGTGATTGGATATTAGATACTGATAGTCCTACTCATATTTGTAACTTCATGCAAGCCATGAGAGTTAAAAGAAGGCTAAATAAAAGGGAGATCCAGCTTAGATTTGGCAATGGCGAGACATTGGATGTCAAAGCCATAGGAACAGTTGTTCTATATCTCCCTAACAGGTGTAAATTAGATTTACATGACTGTTATTATATTAATTCTCTTATTAGACAAATAATATCATTATCGATATTGGATAAAGAGAGATATAAAATAAACATTAAAGATAGAGCTTTATGTTTATATGATAAATAAAAATATTTAATATATGAATGTTCTTTATCTAACAATCACTATCTTTTGGAAACATATCGAGATCTCTTTAATACAAAGGAAAATAAAAGTAAATGGTCTGAATTAAATAATACTGAATTATGGCATATGAGATTGGGCCATATAGGTGTTAGACATCTATCAAAATTGATTAAGGATGGTTTGATTGAAGATCTTACCTTAGATCTTTATCCAATGTTTTAGTCATGTATCCAAGGGAAAATGAGAAAGGCCATATTTCTTTGTGTTGTACACTATGCTGAAGATTTATTGGAACTAGTACACAGTGATGTGTGTGGTCCATTAAATCATGTTGCTCATAATGGTTAAACATATTTCGTGACTTTCACTGATGATAAGTCAAGATATGGATATGTCTCTATAAGGAGATATAAATCGGAAACATTTGAAAATTCAAAATATTATGAAATGAGGTAGAAACACAAATCAGGAAATTCATCAAGTACCTTCAATCAGATCGAGGTGGTTAATTCATGAGCAACAAATTCAGAAGTTATTTAAAGGAGAATGGGATTCTCGCCCAATATAGCCCACCAAGAACTCCTTAACACAATGATGTGTCTGAACGAAGAAATCATACTTTATTGGATATGGTGTGATCAACGATGAGCTATACAGAACTTCTATATTACTTTTAAGGTTATACTTTACTTACTACTACCCACATACTTAATAGAGTTTCACCAAAAGTTGTTTCTAAGACCATATATCAGATATGATACGGTATAAATCCAAGTCTTAAATATTTGAAGACTTAGGTTGTCCCGCCTATGTTATAGTCGCATAGCAGAATTAACTAGTACCCATGGGGTATAAACATAGGTTCGTTGGATATCCTGAAAATTCATTGGGATATAATTTCTACGATTCTGAGCAACGAAATGTATTTATTGCTCGTTTTACCAGTTTTCTTGAAAATGAATTTTTGAGAAAAAGTGAGAATTATAGAAAGATTACACTCAATGAGTTTGATCTCATCATTAAGGAACCCGAGATGGAACCAGAGATCCAACTAGTGAAGGATCTACAACACATGTTCTACGTAAGTCGAATAGAATATCAAGGCCTATTGAGAGACTATTTTTAATATTTGATACGAGCCTTGATGTTTTACTCTTGGAGGAATCAGATCCGACTATATGTAAAAAGGCAATATTAGATTGGGAAAATGACAGGAAATAATGAAATCCAAAATGAATTCTATGCATGACAATCAAGTCTGGGACTTGGTTGAACTTTTTGAAAGAGTTAAACCTATTGGTTTTCAATGGGTTTATAAAAGGAAGCGAAGGCCCGATGGAAAGGTGGAAACCTTTAAGGCCTGACTAGTAGCGAAAGGTTACACTTAATGTCCTGGGATTGACTATGAGGAATCTTTTCACCATTAGCCATGCTAAAATCCATTAAGATTCTTTTAGCCATTGCTACATATCATGATTATGAGATATGGCAGATGGATATGAAAACCAATTTCCTAAATGGATTCCTCGATGAGGATATCTATATGGAAAAACTAGAGGGTTTCATATCCAATGAGACTTCAAACTTGGTTTGTAAGCTTCAAAAGTCTATTTATGGACTTAAATAGGCATCTCGAAGCTGGAATCATCATTTTGATGAAATAGTTAGATTATCTGGATTCATCAAGAAAGAGGAAGAACCGTGTGTTTATAAGAAAGATAGTGGGAGCATGATAGTATTCCTTATTTTGTTTGTAGATGATATTCTTATCAATGGAAATGATATGGAATTGATGCAAAGCGTGAAAGCCTACATTTGCTAGAACTTCTCCATGAAAGACATGGGTGAAACTTTCTATATACAGGGTATAAGGCTCTACTGCGATAAAATTAGGAAGCTTATAGGGTTATCTTAATCTACGTACATAGATAAAATATTAGAAAGGTATGGTTTTACCAATTGCAAGGCAGTAAATGTATCTTTTCGATATGGCATACATCTTTTGAAGAAAATGGCACCTCGGTCTGAGGAAAATAACTTACCATATGCTTCTTGTATTGGAAACATTATGTATGTTATGCTATGTACAAGACTTGATATCTATTTTGGTGTTAGTGTTAGTAATCGATATCAATATGATCCGGGTAATGATCATTGATCAGCCGTGAAACATATCCTGAAATATCTTAAGGGTACTTAGGATAAGTTCCTTATAAATGGAGAATATGAGCTACAAGTTAAGGGTTATATAGACTCCAACTTCCAGAGAGACCCAGATGATAGAAATCCAACATCCAGATACATATTTACCCTTAATGGCGGTGCGGTTACTTGCCAATGTTGAAAGTACGGCTCAACGGCTGATTCCACCACTGAGGCGGAATTTATAGCATATTCAGAATATGCTAAAGAAGCTGTTTGGATTAGAAATTTAATCAAAAAACTTGGTATTGTGCCTAGTATTACGGATTCGATCATACTGTACTGTGATAATAGCAGGGCCATTGCGTAGGCTAAGGAGCCAATAGCGCATTCCAAGTCTAAACTCGTGGAATGAAAATATCGAGTAATTAGAGAGATTATTGACCGAAAACACAAAGTGGTCTAAAAGGTTCAAGGACAAGACAACATAGTAGACCAGCTTTCTAAGGCCTTATATCCTAAGTTATTGATAAACATGTGGAGGAGATGGGACTACGGTACCATCTGAATTGGCTCTAAGCAAGTGGGAGTTTGTTGGAGTTGGTGCTTGAAGCGTCAATCCGAATAATATATTTTACATTATATTTTATTATTTATTAATAAAATAACTACATTTTATTTTCAAACCTTATTAATGGTAATGTCATTATGTATATTAGATTGATATATAAATATGCGAAGAATGACATCGACCTTAGAATAGTCATATAGTATTACTAGACACTGTGTGGTCTGATATTTGGATAATATTACTATTATAAACTATTCTTAAAGTAAATATTCTTAGTCGTTGGTTTTGGAATGCGGTCGAATTCATATAATCTATAAGACTAGCACATATCGTATATTGGAATTGGAGTTCCAATGGTTTAACCCGATGTATCATGAGCTTGGGAAGCTCGTATAGACATGTGGGTATTCGTTGGAGAGAATTCTAAATGACTCACGGGTGATTTCTAATAGTTTGAAGTACACACCACCCTAAATAGGAATCTCCTCGAGTCGAGTAGCATATGTTATCCTTTGACTATAGGATATCCTTGATTTTGTGTGTGATCCTCCACACTTTGATGTGATATATGTCAGAGACCTTTCATTTTCTGACCGCTAGATGTTCGTTGGGTGTGGACCGATTCACTCGTTAATCAAGTGCATATCAAGATAGGATTCGTCGGCCCGTATGTGTACCATAAGGGGTTTAGGTATCCATGTGAGTAAGTCACGATTCTTAAGACTTTGGCCAAATTCGATCAACTATGGTGGATCATATATATTAGAAATGGTGTTCTGGTTGGTTGTAAAGAATCGTGGATATATCGACATTAGATGTACACCATGGAAACTTGACGGTGTAATTTATGTTTCCTAAACACAACTCGAATAGCCTACGACAGAGGGATCATTAAACATATGTGATTACCTCAACTTGTATAATTCAGAAAAGTCGTTCGTGTTCTTCGCGAATTCAGAGGTGGTTGAACTACGTACATATAGGTTAGGCTTATATGACGAATGTTTCTGGACTTAGAGAATTGCACAATATGAAGTGTAATCATTGAGCACTTGAGTAGTCGATAATTTTTTATAATAAATTATATTTTATATTATAATTATCAACTAAAATAATTAAGTGTTATTGGATAACATTAATTATTTACTTTGACCCAGTTAGATTAATTGGATTATTCCAAAATCACATAAGGGCTTTGTTGTAATTTATAAATATCTCTACCATTAGAGGATATTTTGGTAATTATAAATATGTAATAATATTTGTATTTTTCTTGATTTAATTGGATTAAATCAAAGTGGTAGAGATTTAAGTAATCAATTAATTAAATTTTGTCTAATTTTATTTGGATTAATGTAACATCTCTAATCCGTAAATGTTACCGGCAGATGACAGGTTCCACTGCCACCTAAGCCTCTTACTAAACATTAGAATTTCCCATTTTCTTCTCATACACAAAATCATAAACTGTCTTACAATAAAACCACAATGAAACGTAATATCAGAGTACTCTATATAATCATATACATGTCATACATCAAAAGAAACTAAAATAAAAACTACATTCTATATGAATGTAGGGCTGACATGATAGACCACTAAAATCAGTGATTGCAGAGTTACTCTTATCCCCGATCCATGTCTCCAAAAGATAGCTGTGGCTCACCAACAAAAGGTCCTGTAAAACTGGAGAGTGAGGGTGAGTCCAAAAGAACTCAGTGAGCGGAGCTATAAAAATCAGAAAATAATGTTAGAAATACTTGTGTCGAAATCTTGCAACAAATAACTATCTTTCTGAATTCATAAACTTGAAATCATATATTTTTATCATTATAAGTGAGAAAATCGTTTCATAAAATCATCGGTCTGAAAACGTCTAAAGATTTGAAAAACATTTGACGCATGAGGGCGTTACGATCACCGTCCCCATATACGCCTAAACTTGTGGTCTTGGGTCGTTACGTATCGCCGTCCCCAAGCCACTGATCTGAAACCAGGTGTGTATACCTATGCCATTGAGGCATTATGTATCGTCATCCTCCAATGCATGCCACTATCCTGTTCCTGAATCCAGGGTCTATGGGCATTAAGTATCGCCGTCCCCCTAGCCCAGAAATCTATGATCTAGGGGCGTTACGTATCATCGTCCCCCTAGTCCTCCTCTCCATGTGCACATGATGTATCCGTTAATTTCATAAGTTAAACCTGAGGTGGGTTTTCCCCTCATGCCTCTGAAATCATGAAATCAAACTTTGAAATCATTTTTATCAATAACTATTTCAAGTCATCAGAAATCGGTGTTTTGATAGACTTTTGATAAAACTCTTTAATAATCAAGAAAATAATTTTTTTTTCAAAATGTAAAAACTCAAAATAAATACTCCACTCACAATGCTACGACAAGTATGGTGTGGTTCTTGGCGTAGATGATCCCCGAGCATCTTGAGGTCGATCTATTGTCAAATAAATTATTAATTCTTTTATAATAAATATAAATGCATATGCACTACATGGTTGATGTTATATATTGGTGGCATGACTTATTTTATGTTAACACACTTATACGAAACCTTATAGTGCCCCTAAACCTTTTAGGATAAAATTAGAATTGATAAAATTTGATCTTGAGAATCTAGTCACGCGTCGAGTCACTGGTTATGGGCATCGCGACGCTCATTCTATCAGGTGAGACAGTAAGCAATCTATCTTTTTCGTATCATAACAGAAGGGTTGGGCGTCGCGACTCCCTCATGCGTTACGACGCTAAGCGATGCATATCATGACTCCCTCACGCGTCACGATGTTAAGCGATGCGCATCACAACTCCCACCAAATAGGGTCGAGGCAGTGAGTTCCCTCTGTTTTCTGAGTCGCGACGCTCACAATTTAGAACAACATCAGAGGTAATTCCCCAGTGCACGTCGCGACACCAGGCTATTTTTCAGGACCCATATCAACTCTATCATCACTCCGATCTTACACAACCCTATTCAAGCCATGACCATAATAAATACACCAATTATCATCAATTAGACTCTCTAGCACCTTCTCATATCCATTTCTTAGGCCCGACTTAGTTTGATGTCTAGGGATTCATAAATTGGGCTTCTACATGAGCTTTTATTATTCTAATTTTCTCATTTAAGTCTACACATGTAGTAGAATTAGTTGGTCTTGAATTTGGGTTGGGCCCATTAGTCGGCTCTAGAATTTCCGCTAACGTTTTGGAAAAATTTTATTTAAGTCGTCGAGTTAGTATTCTAATTGAGTTATTAAATTTCAAGTCGTTACAAATTATCCCCCCTTAAAATGATTCATCCTCGAATCAATACACTAAAGATATGGAGCTTGCATTCTCATGTGAATAGCTATGGGTATTGCTCCGTCATGGCTTCTTCTGGTTCCCATGTGGACTCTTGTCCCTTGTGGTGTTGCCAAACCACCTTAACTAAGGGAATCCATCGAGATCGTAGCTTCTTTATCTCTATATCAACTATAGCTATTGGCTGTTCCCGGTATGATAAATCTTGATTAACATGTATTGTTTGGGCCTCTAACACATAAGACTCATCGTGCAAATACTTGGCTTCTTCAGAGACTCTCTCTCTATCTGCCTCTCTCCAACTCTCGCCTCAAATCAAAAACCAAAAACCAAAACCTGGATATAAGTGGTAGTCTCTGTGAAGTGGATGGACCGAAGCAGATAATCCTGAAGCCCATTGACAAATCTCTTGACCTTCATTTCTTCAATGCTAACCAAATATGGGGCATACCAAGACAATTGAGTAAATTGTATATCGTACTGAGAAATTGTCATCCGATCCCCCTGGACTAACTGCTCAAACTCTCGAGCTCTAGCATCCTTAATACTCTGCGGTTGGAATCGGGATAAAAATGTCGCACTAAACTCAGCCCACGTTAATGGGGAAGGACACTGCCGTCAACTATCTCAAAAAGCCATAAACTAAGTGTTGGCTATATCTCTCAACTGAAAACTGACTAACTTTACCGCCCTCTTTGGCGAACATCCCAAAGCAGTACATATGCGGTCTGACTCCTCAATAAATTTGCATGGGTCGGGGGAAGACTCTACTCCTAAGAATGTAGGTGGGTGTAGCTTTCGAAAGTCATGTAAAGAGACTGGAAACCCTTGTCGCTGCAGTACTTGAACTGTCACCGGAGGTATTTCATGGGGTATAGTAGAAAGTCCTGCTTAGAAAGCAGTAGGACCCGGCCTAGTTGGTGGAACTCCTGTCTGGTGAACCACTGAAGGTCCTAAGTGTGGGGGTGAAACTGGAGCTATGGGATTTTTAGCTCTCAGCTCTCGTCCTTGAGGCTACTGTTGTCGGGCAATCAACTGAACCAAAGCTTCTACTGATCGCTGAATCTACTGCAAACCCGCAGCTACTACATCATCGGCTTGACCCGTTGGTCTTCTACTATCATCCACTATACCACCCTCATGTACACATTCCACTTTTTGTCCCTTATCTGGTTCAAATGAAGGTGCCACTAATCTCTGGTCTAGATCTACGCCCTGGGGCGCTCTACCACGCTTGGGTCTACCTCTAACTTTGGTTCTACCTTTGGGTGGCATGATATCTAATCAATCACGAAATGAAAGTGATCAATTTCATTCTAAGGAAATTACATTTAAATGAATGAGACATACCTCAGGACAAGGATACCATAGAGACAACCTCTTATATATTAGTATCCCGGGTATACTACTTATATAAGACACTGCTACTCTCTCACTGCAGTCACTATTCCCACAGAACAGGTTCTGATACCAACTTTGTAACATCCCCGATCCAGAAATGTTACTGGCAGATGACATATTCCTCTGCCACCTAAGTCTCTAACTAAATATTAGAATTTCCCATTTTCTTGTCACACACACAATCATAAACTATCTTACTACAAAACCACGATGAATTGTAATATCTGAGTACTCTATATAATCATATACATGTCATATATCAAAAGAAACTAAAATACAAACTACATTCTATATGAATATAGGGCTGACATGATGGACCACTTAAATCACTGATAGCAGTGTTACTTCTGTCCCCGATCCATGTCTCCAAAAGATAGCTATAACTCACCAACAAAAGGTCCTCAAAACTGGAAAGTAGGGGTGAGTCCAAAAGAACTCAGTGAGCGGAGTTATAAACACCAGAAAATAATGTTAGAAATACTTGTGTCGAAATCTCGCAACAAATAACTATTTTTCTCTAAATTCATAAACCTGAAATCATCTCTTTCTTTCATTATAAGTGAAAATCATTTTATAAAGTCAACGGTCTGAAAAATCTACAGATTTGAAAATCTTTGACGCAATGGGGGCGTTACGTATCGTCATCCCCATACACATAAACTTGTGGTCTTGGGGTGTTATATATCGTCGTCCCTCAAGCCACTGATTTGGAACCATGTGTGCAAACCCATGCTATTGGGGTATTACGTATCGTCGTCCCCCAATACATGCCATTATCATGTCCATAAATCCAGGGTCTAGGGGCGTTACGTATCGCCGTTCCCCTAGCCCGGAAATTTAGGATCTAGGGCATTACATATCGCCGTCCCCCTAATCCTGCTCTCCATCTGCACATGATGTATCCATCAATTCCATAAGTTACACCTGATGTGGGTTTTTCCCCCATGCTTTTGAAATCATGAAATCATACTTTGAAATCATTTCTATCAAAAAATATTTTAAGCCATCAGAAATTGGGTTTTGATAGACTTTTGATAAAACTTTTTAATAATCAAGAAAATAAATTTCTATTTCAAATGTAAAAACTCAAAATAAGTATTCCACTCACAGTGCTACGACAAGTCTAGTGTGGTTCTTGGCGTAGGTGATCCATGAGCGTCTTGACGTCGATATATTGTCAAAGAAATTATTCATTCTCTTGTAATAAATAGAAATGCATATGCACTACATGGTTTATGTTCTATGTTGGTGGCAAGACTTATTGTGCGTTCACACACCTATAAGAAACCCCTAAAATGTCCTTAAATCTTTTAGGATAAAACTAGAATTGATAAAATTTGATCCTGAGAATCTGGTCCCTCATCGCGACACTGGTTATGGGCGTCGCGACGTTCTTTATATCAGGTGATGCAGTAAGCAATCTCTATTTTCCGTGTGGTGACGTAAGGGTTAGGCATCATAACTCCCTAATGATTCGTGACGTTAACCGATGCTCATCGTGACTCCCACCAAATAGGGTCGAGGCAGTGAGTCCCCTCTATTTTCTGTGATGCGACGCTAGTCCTTCGGTGTCGTGACGTTCACAATCTAGAACAATATCAGAGGCAATTCCCCAGTACATGTCGCGATGCCAAGAGTGTGCGTCGCGATGCCAGGCTATTTTTAAAGACCCAAATCAACTCCATCATCACTCCAAGCTTACACAACCCTACTCAAGCCATGACCATAATAAATACACCAATTATCATCAATTACACTCTCTAGCACCATCTCATATCCATTTCTTAGGGCCCAACTTAGTTTGATGTCTAGGGATTCATAAATTGGGGTTCCTCACAAAACACTACTTTCTTAACCCAAACATCACTCAATCATAATCAAATTCAAGCTACCAACATACTACAATCATCAATTTATCAAAACCTCATATGTTAAGATTTGGGTCAAGCTTCTTTTACCTTGTGTTCAAGTTGTTAGTTCCTTAATAAAATCTTCAAGCCTTCTTCTTTCTTCCTAAGCTTGATTTGGGGTTGGATTACTCTTGAATTATCTTGGACTTTTTGCATGGAAAGTGAAAACTTTCTTCCTTTCTCCTTACAAAATTCGGCTAGGGGGGTGAATGTGAGGGATTTGTTTCCTTTTAACCTTTATTTAATTGCTTAACTAAAATCTTGAAGACTTTGGAGTTTTCTAGAAAATGAAGGACTTGGCCTCAATATTTGATTATTTTGTTGGGCTTCTACATGGGCTTTTCTTATTCTAATTTTCTCATTTAAGCCTACACATGTAATAGAATTAGTTGGTCTTGAATTTGGGTTGGGCCCACTAGTCGGCTCTAGAATTTCCGCTAACGTTTGGGAAAATTTTTATTTAAGTCGCCGAGTTACTACTATAATTGAGTTATGAAATTTCAAGTCGTTACAATTAAATCAAAGTAGAAGAAAATGTGATTAGTCACACCTAATTATACATATTTGGACCAATTGGATGAAGCCCACCTAAAAGTTGATTATGACTTTTATTAATTAAAAATTACATAAGTTTTAATATAAAAGACAAGCTTCAGCAAAGTTTTTATTACGCTTGAGCTTAATAAAGTTAAGCTTGTAAAAGTTAAAACAAGCAAGATTTAGAAATATTAGACTAAGTAAAAGAAGTGTTTGGAGAAGCTTTGGATGTTCTCTAAAACATTTCAAAAAGAGGAACCAAGATTGGATCTTGGAATCAAGCTTGCTAGCATTGGAATCAAGATTGGATCTTGGAGTCAAGCTTGATAACTTTGGAAGTTCTCTACAACATTTCAACAAGGAGAAGAAGATTGAATCTTGGAATCAAGCTTACTATGTGAGTTTGTTATTCTCTAAAGCTATGTTTTCATTAGTGAGTTGTTTTCATTAATGAAGCATATAGTGATGCATTATGTATGGGATACATAATAACATAAGTTGATGTTGAAATTAGGATAATGAATTGTGTATGGATGTTTTGGAAGCATAAACATTATGCTTGTGATTGGGTCAAAATATTCATGTTGGACATGGAACATTAAATTAGAGTTCTCTAGATAAAATCTTGGAGATATGACTACTATTCTAGAATCACTTGACCACCTTTGAGTGACCTAGAATTGTTCATGAGTCTCTTCATTGTGGGATTCTAATTTGGTTTGTATTTTAGATTCAAAATTTACGCATGTGCATATTTAGAATAATTTTTTATTTTTGTAAAAATATTTGATATTTGAAAAAATATGATTTTATTCTTTAACATGTGTTGAAATGATTTTGATGTTAAAATTAATTTTGGATTTTTTTTAAGTGTTTATGGAATATTAGAAATATATTAGGTGAAAAAACCTAATTCATCATCTCTCATTCCCGCTTTTTGGAATCGGAGCCGATACATAAAGAAAAAAAGGGAATCAGCATTGTGTTAACAGTGCGCAAGCGCACTGTTCACGTGCACAGTGCACGCGTGCACTGTTCAAATGCATTATAGCGTGCGCGAGTGCTGAAACTTATTTTTTCTCGTTCTTGAGCTTCTGAACTTTGATTCAGCCCCGGTTTTCCCATAAACTTGCAATGGAATATCGTATTTCATTAAATTATTTGAAAATACACTCATTCTCTATATCAACGGGTTAGACCCACTTCCACTATGTGGGGCGTCGATCTGACCCTAGGGGTTCCACAATCGCCCTAACAATTACCTCATATTATACATGTCCTAGCCGATATTGTCTCATGTTATGTAATATTCCAATAGACATCGGCTGCCGGTCTACACAAAACGAATTCATTTTCAATAAAGGAAATCAGTATTTGAATCAAGACAAACTACCTACAAATACGGTAATCAAATCCAAATTCAAAACCTATAAATAGAGAGAAAGTCTAAGGGATTGAGGCAGATAGAAGCGTTGTCGCTCACACTCGAGTTCACAAAGCACATACACTCCAAACACTCTAGCTTACCGCCCTCACGAAAATAATTATTAAGATTGATGTAACTTTCTTGCCTTGATCTACCTCTTTTTCACTCATCATCACTGCTGACTTGAGCGTTCAAAGTGCCTACGACATCCACAACATCAGTGGATAGTTACTCAGCACTCTATTTATCTTTGTTTTGTAGGATTTTCGGTGCCCCCATCCTACGAAATCTCAATTATGGATGAAATCGAAATTCACCTTCTATAATTTGGCTCCCACCATAAGACCCCAATAATATTTAACAAAAAAAAAACTCTTTATCAGTCTACGACTAACCCATGAACCATCCATGGCTTCCGAAAATGAAAACACTCTAGACGTTGTATCTGCTCAACTAACCACTATACAAGAACGATTGAAAGTGTTGGAAGAAGAGAACGTCATAATAAGGAATACCAACACTGCACTCCAAAAGCAGTTGGGATAAATTACCTCAGCCTCCCAGCATTGGGAACTCTACAATCAGCCCACCAGCCTCATCCTCAAAACTGATCTACTTGATGACATTATAGATCTCAATGATCTTGAATCCCTCGAAAGAACCATCCCACCATCGCAACATAATTAGAGGTGTCGACCCCCGGTAGACTACTTGCAAAGATTTCAGCCACCCAACAACCTTCTCATAGAAGACCCTACCGAACAAGTCATCGCTAACATGCACATGGAGATGGAAGAGTTCAATGAGACAATCTTGTCGAGCCTACCTGGTGTGAAACTACCGATCAAGCAAAGCGGGCGGGAATAATCCCTAACACTCTTTTCCTTAAGTCTATCACTTCAGTAGAACTCTCAAGCAAGTTCAGCCCCCTGGATATGAGACTTTATGAATGATCTACTGACCCATACGATCATGTGGTCCACTACAAGTACAAGATGATGTCTCTAGCCATTTCACAACACTAATGGAAGTTGGCATGTGTAGAGGTTTTGGCGAAACACTATCAGACCCAACTCTGACCTAGTTTATCAATCTTCCCTATTGATCTATCAGATTCTACCAGGAACTGGGAGACAAGTTTGTACCCAAAATGGTTAGCCAACATTGTGCCAGTTCCTAATAAAGATGGAAGGGTGAGGTTGTGCGTGGATTATAAAGACCTGAATAATGCATGCCCAAAACATGACTTTTCTTTGCCTCAAATAGATATTCTGATGGATAATACAACATTATCAGCTATGTACTCTTTTATGGATGGATTTTCTGTGTACAATCAGATCTTTATGGTAGAAGAAGACAAGCACAAGAGAGACTCTATCATAAGATGGGGAACCTATTGCTATAAGGTGATGCTTTTTATGTTGAAGAACGCATGGACTACCTATCAACGAATGGCTACCACTTTGTTTCACGATATGATGCATAAAGAGATGGAGGTTTATGTCAATTACATGATGGTCAAGTCTGAGACTAGAGAGGAATATATGATCGCATTAGAGAAATTTCTTTAGAGGGCGGACCGATATAACTTCAAACTCAACCTCAAGAAGTTTGTGTTTGGGGTCCATACGGAAACTTGCTAGAGTATACAGTGTGGAAATATGCATAGTAGTGGATTTGGGGAAGATCAACGTGATAACAGAGATGCATGCGCCTAAAACGGTGAATGAAGTGAGAGCATTCATAGGGAAGATATAATACATCAGTCAGTTCATTACCAATTAACCTCGGTATGTGAATCGATTTTCAAACTAATTAGGAAGAATCAGTCGGTGGAGTGGAATGAACAGTACCAATAAGCCTTTGAGAAAATCAAGAAGTACTGAATCAACCTAACAGTCTTGAAGCCACAAAGACTTGGTAAACCCTTAGTGATGTACTTAGCCATTGAATCTGAAGCCCCGGGAGCGGTGCTGGTACAAGAGGATGATGCTGGAGTAGAACATGCAATGTACAATCTCAGCAAAAAAATGTTGTCATATGAAACCTGATACAAAGAAGTGGAGAATATCTGTTTGGCAGTAGTATGGGCCTGTAGAAAGTTACGGAACTACTTTCAATCTTATAAGATACAAACAGTCACAAAGGAGAATCTGTTGAGATATCTGAAGTCGACACCCTCATTGGTCGGGAAATTGGGAAGGTGGTTAGTCATGTTGACTGAATTCGACATTGAGTATATCACCAAGAAGATAATCAAGGGGCGCGCAATGGTGAAATTCTTGGCCCAATAACCAATCGAAGGGGACAAATATGAGTTTGAGTTTCCAGATGCGGGAGTGAAAGATATAGCAATTCAGGGCTGGAAGATGTATTTTGATGGAGCTGTGAACTGTAAAAGCATAGGAATTGGGATTGTCTTGATAACCTATGAATGGGAGACCTTACATATGGTTGAGAGGCTGACCTTTTTGGTTACCAATAATGTAGTTGAATATGAAGCCTGTACTTTTGGGTTGGAGGCACCGATGACCTTGGGGTGAAAAACGCCGAGATACATGGCGATTCAATATTGGTAATCTAAAAAATACATAGGGATTGAGAGTTAAAAGTAGAAAAATTGAAGCCATATCTTTTGTACATCATAACTTTGTTATAGCATATCTCGGGTTGTACAGTCCATCACTTGTCTCGGGAAGACAACCAAATGGCAGATGCATTGGCTACTCTAGCTTCAACTTGGGAGAATCTGGAAAAGTTGAGCATGAAACCTATAGTATTGACTATAGCCAGCAAGCGCTGCTATGAAACAGGGAAGATTATTGGTGTTGAAGTTAACAAATGAAAGCTCTGGTACTATGACATTCAAAACTTTCTAGATCATGGGAGTTCCCAGAGGGAGCGAATAGGAAGTACAAGATGGCAATCCAAAAATTGGCTTCTCAATTCATAAGCCTAAGAGCATATTTGTATAAGAGACAAGCCAATGAAGTGTAGTTTAAGTGCCTAAAGGAATAATTTAGACATCGCATTTTTAAATATAGCACGATGATGAGTCTCTTATGGGAATACCTTGCAGAGTTTGAGAAAGTTATAAGGTTTAATGCTGGAAGGGAAAGAAACCCCAAAAAAAACCCAAAAGCCAGATTCTGGCCAGATATCATCTATGTCCAGTCAGGTATAAACAATGATGTCCGATTGAATATTCTCTTTGTCAGGCCAGATATGTATCGTGTTTCCAGTTTCACAGAATAATTCGATCACTTTCCTTCTTAATCCAATTTCCATAATCCAAAATATTTTCCTTAACAAAAAGATCATTTCCTTATTAGCCCAAACCCTACAAACTATAAAAAAGTATAAAAAAAATAAATAAAGTGGGACTTTTGGGAGGACCGATGCTTGGAAGTGTGAAAACCAAACACCAAAAATTGTAACCAAAATTCCTAATCTCCAGCAAGACTGAGCAACTAAACCGAGTATTCAGAGGAGTTCTCATAGCCAAGTTACACATTAAAGTAAGCCCTGAGGGCCTCAAATCTTTTTTTTCGTGTTTCAGTTTACAGAACCGACGACGTATATTCAGTTGGACATCCTCTATTTCTAGCCAGACATTCTCTATTTCCACCCGGACATACATTCTTACACAGAAAATTCGGCTTTACAAATGGGCAATATATGGTCTATAGGATGGAAACCCATACATAAATTCCATAACCGATTCTGAGTGGACAGTAATTTTAATATCCCGAATATTTTCGGAACTGCCTGGTAGCTTTCCGAATTTAAGTTTAGAATTTGAAACTGAATAATATTCGGAAATAAGAATTTATGTGTTGGGGAAATAGGTTGGAATATTTTAAAGTAAAGTTTCGTTACGTTGGAAAACGCGTGGTTCAGAGAATCGGTTATGCGATTTCTGTTTATATCATTATACAAGTAAAAGTTTGTTATTTCGGCTATAAAAGTAGCAAATGAACTCCTTTTGAGTTGATTCTTGAACCATCGGACTCATTTTTCCGAGATGAATAACTTCCATGTTGAACACCTTTCGAAATTCTCAAATGAAAGGCCTCAATTTTAAGAATTACCGAAATAGTCTATGAAGAATGACCAAAGTGCAAATTCGTGGGGCCCTAGTGGTAATTTTTTAAACTTTTCTATATACACCGAAAAGTTTCTAGAAATTGAAAAAATTGCATATGTTCTCTAAATCACACGCATGCACCCCCGTCTCCAAATAGAATTATCGACAGCTTTAACACGCTGATGGCCAACCGTCGCGACGATGTTAGAGGGAGCGTCCGGCCACCCTGCGTCCAACAGTGGCTGGTGACGCAGAAAAAGCCGACAACGACGAGAAATTGAGGTGAAGACGCGTTGTTATGGGTATCTCGATCTCGGCTAGTCGCTCTATTTCACGGCCCAAGATACCCGCCAAATCAAAGCTCTCAGAGAGTACTAAAAGATGGCAGTGATGATTTTTCGGATCTGTGCTCGATTGGACGGGAAATGAAGGAGGAAGATTCGAATGAATAGTGACCCATGGTGAACAGTAGATCCGATCGGAATTCCATCGATTCCACCACGTTTGTGGGATCGTTTGGAGTTTGTATATGCCCTCGAAATCTCGGTAAGACCTCCCGGAAAAAAGTCGCTAATTCAAATTTTTTGCTAAATATTCGGATGTATCTACTAGCTTCGTATAGTAGTGTAATGATATAAATTTAATTGATTTAATATTAGTATATTGAATATGTGCATTTGGTAGAATATGAGTGAAAACGGAACAAATTTGATCGATCTGAAAGAATATGCAAGTTTCCGGTAAAAGTGGGTTTTGTGTAGAATGATGTGTTTTGATTTTAATGACAGTGCTGAGTTATTTATGATATTTCGAACATGTTTGGATAAACAACTGTAAAACCCGCTAGAGACCCATCTCCATAAGCCTCTAAATTTACAAAAAATCTGGCATGATATATCCTAAAACTAGACAACTTGGATCTCAATCCAGCATCAAAGAAAAACCTGAAATAAGCATCGTCTATCAAAATAGACCTTAGGTCCACACCAACATATCAAAATCATTACATAATGGCTCTGTGCCCATATCATCTATCAACATTAACGGGTTGCCCACAACATCATAAACAATCAAAATATT
Source organism: Zanthoxylum bungeanum (assembly GCA_019454045.1). Lineage (NCBI taxonomy): Eukaryota > Viridiplantae > Streptophyta > Magnoliopsida > Sapindales > Rutaceae > Zanthoxylum > Zanthoxylum bungeanum. The sequence goes on from SKCR01017706.1 coordinate 183,156, forward strand.
TACTTAATAGAAACGACGTGCTCAGCACAACAAATAAAACAATAAATCAAATATCCTAATCTTCTAAAACTTCTCCCAGGACACTTGCGAGGGTGACTGCCGCTTGGGTGATCCACGTCTCGAGCATGACTTCAAAGTTGAAATGGTTGACCCATCTGGTAGCCAACCTACAAAACTAGCAAACTGGTTTGGTGTGAGTTATAAAACTCAGTAAGTAACCATGCTAGTATTATAACAACAAGTCAAATATAAACTTCAAACATATCAACAGTTCATCAGAATTACTAAATTATTACAAGTTCAGATTTTATTAACTTGTTATTATCCTTTATATTTAGCTCATGTTAAACTTTCATATTTACATATCTACATATGCGCTAATCTAATAGCTAACATCCAAAGCATACAAAGAAAAGCATGAATACCATAGAGTACATCGTTTAATATCAAATACAATTCATTCATATGAAACACGAAGTCATACATATATAATTTTATCATAATTATCTATCTTTGAAATATCATTAAATCGGAAACTCAAACAAATTGCCTTCTATTCGGATACGACTATCTTCAATACCAAAACAAACTTACTTTAACTCTTGACAAACTTTTTTCAATACCAAAAACTTTATGATAACTTAACATTCGTATCTCTTTCATAATATACGTAGATACAATACAAACTTAGCACATATATTTTATACCATCTTATGGTCACACCAGTTTACATGTCATTCTTTCATTCCATGCACATATACATCATCCATATATATCACAGAATCTATCATACATAAACATATACTCAAGCATACACAACAGTCAAGGCATCCAGGAACTTACAATCAAGACAACACATACATATGACCTGACTCACACATACAATGCTTGTACGGGACTCATTACCTATTTTAGAATAGGTATAAGATGAATATCGATCGAACGGATTTCCTAACCAGCTCAGCTACTACACCACGAAATCATTAACCAATGAAAAATACACACATGAATATGCAAAATGTGTGAAGCGTTGTCATTATTGTCAGGCTCACGGGAACGTAAATCATCTACCACCAATAGAGTTACGCAGATTATCAGAGCCCTGGCCTTTCTCAGCTTGGAGCATTGACCTGATTTGTGAAATCAAGCCGCAAGCTTCTAATGGGCATCGATTACTTCTTTAAAAATGTGGAGGATGAATCCTTTCCCAATATCACCGCCAAGAAAATGTTTAAATTCATTACTTGAAACATCATTTTTTTAGTATGGGATGTCGCACCATGTACTGACAGATAATGGAGTATGGTTCTAAAAAAAAACCAAAGCTATGATACATAAGTATTTGACTGAGCACCACAAGTCTTCGCCATACAAATCGCAAGCTAATGGGGCAATGGAAGCCGCTAATAAGACTCTAAAGAATATCTTGGCCAAAATGACAGAAAATCTATAAGGACAGGGCAGACAAGTTTCCATTCGCTGTCTAGGGATATAGAACTTTGGTAAGAACAGCGACATGAACTACCCCTTATTCATCAGTGTATGGGATTGAGGTTGTACTACTAGTGGAGATTGAAATACAATCAATGCAGGTTATGATGGAAGCAGATTTTCTTGAGAAACAATGGGTTACAATGAGATATGAACAATTAGCTTTGCTAGATGATAAATGGATGAGAGCTATGTACCACACGTAGTTATACCAGAAGAGGATAGCAAGGGCCTTCAAAAAAAAGTCTGACCCAGCAAGATCAAAGAAGAGGATCTGGTACTGAAACAGTCGAGGCTGTTAGCCATATACCCATGTGGGAAGTTTAGGCCCAATTGGGAAGTGTCCTACTTGGTCAAGAAATTTCTGAGAAATGAAGCGGTGTGGTTGTCTGACTTGAAAGGGAACAAATTCACGGAGCCCATCAACATCGATAAACTGAAGAAATACTTTGCATAAGAAAAGATAAGAAAGTAAGAAAGAAAAAGCTCGTTGGGTTGAAAATCCGCAAAGGACGGTCCAAGCAAAAGTTAGAGCACATCTCGTTAAGCTGAAAATTTATTTAGGCAAAAGTTGGGGATGTGTGAGCGAAAAATAGTTAATTGGAAAACCTAAAATGGTGAGTTAACGACAGGGGTACCCTTGCAATAAAATAAAATTAATGTATTCATATATGTATTAAGAGAAAATGCTAATTTTTTACTGAAATAAAGCTCAAACTGTTCATGAAATACAAAGTGTCGAAAGATAAAAATTTAGGACAAGCATGCATGAATCATCTTCTTTGTCTCTTCAGTTTAAAGCCTAGATTAGAGGGGCTAATCGGGGATTCATTGGATAAACTGGAAGACTCGGGGGGAAGTGATAGTCCAAACACGTCGTTCAGCTCACTTTCTACGGAAACGACCTAAAATGGAATAAGACACATGACCACTTTAGAAGATACGTTTTTCAGAGGTAGGAGACGGGGAGCACCCATATTGTTGATAGAGCTTGGCTGGTAGATAGAATAAACTGGCATGGAGATCGGGAATGGAAATATAATGACCAAAGAAGTCTACGGTGACATGTTTGAGATACCACCAATGGCACATCCATAACATTTTAATGTTCGACAGCTGCTGCAGCCACTCTCTCCACACCTCATAAGAAAGGTTCTTCTTCACCAAGGCATTGGTAAGGTGATGTCGAGGACCATATGAGGTAAGGACGGAGACATTCGGAGGAATGATGAGATTCTGCATCTCCTATAGACACACCTGAAAAAAGAATTAGCATGCTGGGATGAAAACCTGAAGAGATGGCCGCAGCAAAAGTTAGAATAGCCCGCTAAGCTAAAGATCCGAAAGGACTGTCTAGGCAAAATTTAGGGCATACCTGTAAAAGTAGCGGACCTCCCAAGAATCAACTGGAGGTACTTTTTGTGATTCCATCCAAACCATGAAATGTCTCAACCAAGATAACGGCCAACGGATCATGACCGCAGTGGATACCTTGAATGATGTGAAGTGATCGGTAGTCGCCTCTCTCATTATCACGACCTACCAGAAGGTATTATGCCAAGATAGAAAACATGACCACACTTATCCAATGGTGGAACCCTACCTCAATACTAGAAGTGACATCCAGTATTCTAGACAGTTCAATGAATAAAAGGGTAGGCATTACTTTCTTTATCTCGGCAGGGTTAAGGAGAAAAACTGTAGAAGCTTCCAGTGGATACTGACCTTTTTTAGAAAAACATTGGTAGAGGAAATCGAAGACCCATAATGGCAGCAAAATCATCGGGCATAGGGCACAACTCATGGCCATTTAAGCAAAAGACATGATTCTCAGTGACCCGAAATGTCATAACAGTATTAAGAAATACATAGTCCACTTTGACACGATAGAGGTAACAAAATACAGACAACTGAGCTAGGACTGGGGGTGACCAATCAAACACCCCATGGATCAAGTGCACGATAAGATCTTGTAGAGTACGAGCCATCAGATAACCTGAGCAGTAATTGAATGCCGTTAAGGGTTGGCCGGATATATCCAATGATATACCGAATATATGTAATAGTCGGCCAGATATAGATGACTGGCTGGAGATTCTGCGAAGAATGATGGGGTTTAGGGAAGAAACGACAAGGTTTGGAATGTGTCCAAGGATGAAGAAGAGATGAAAATGAGCTTTTATGAAGGAAACACTGAGGGGACGAGGTCTTATATATAGAAAATCTCAGGGTACTCCGTGTGAAGATGGGATTCCATGATAAGGAGGAAACCTGATGTTGTGACGTTTCGAGGCAGATCCGGCTGGATATACATACTACATCCAGGGGAATGGTCGGATCTACTTCCCCAGAGCAGCTAGACATACATGGCATATCCAGCTGGACATTGAAGAAAAATATTACATATCTGGTCGGACTTAACTTATATCCGGTAAGATGTTTTGAGTTCCAGATAGTGTATGGATGTTATAGCCACATATTGCTATGTTTTAATTGGCTAATAAATACAAACAATGAATAAATGGAAAATGGTTTCACTAAAAAAAAGTTGAAAGCCTCAAAGACTCTGCTTTTGTACAAAATATCATGGTGCAACTATATGAAGGAAAAAAAATAAGAGCTACCCTAATCGTCAGAAGCTGTCTCCTCCCCCTTAGAACCCTCGGCCACTCATGCTCGCCTTGCACACCCTGAGAATACTGCCCCTTTGTACGAACTCCCTATCACCTGGAATGGGCCTGTAGACGAGTAAAACATCCACCCAATGCGTTACATCGACACAGGAGATCCTGTAAGAAGAAACATGTAAAGGAAATCAGAAAATCATTCATACACGTAGACACACTAACTTTTTTTATAGATACCTGATACGCAACACTCTACAATCAAGCTCAGCCTTCGATGCCTACGCTAGTCGGAAGCATTGGTCCGTGAAATTGGCAGAAACCTGCAGCACAATCCGATTAGTTCGGGAACTAGACAGAAAGGGAAGGAAACGGTTAGTTATAGATGCTTACATATGTGGCGGTGGTCGGGGTGAGTATCAGAGGCTGCATCCTCGCTAAGGATAGAAACTGAACCTCTATTGCTCTAGCACTACCCTAGTCCATGTACGTCAAGTTTGGCCAGAGACCTCCAGATCCAGGAATAACACTAGAGGCGGAAGTCGGTGCAGAGGTAGAGGTAGAAGCAGAAGCGAGGCTCGAACCTTGGCGAGAAGAGTGAGCCAGGGGCCGAACTTGTCCAGGATCCGATGAAGCCGAATCCACTACGGTCTCCTTCTCATCCTCCTCTGCAGCATCGGAGGATAGACGTGCGCGTTGGGCCCTACAACCTCGCCCGCAGGTCTTCATTAAAGATCATGTCAGTAAGAGCACATGAAGTTTACAAAAGAATTTAGTAAATGAAGTAAATTATACCTGGACAGCCGGAAGAAGATCAACAAGCGGCAGAGACCCAAATAGTGTAGTATGGACCCATTCAAGGTAGTCACTGTCTATGAGGAAGTCCTCGACATGGAGGCCATTTAGGGCGACCATAAACTCCACCCCTTCAATCTTGAGGCCGAAGAACATGTTAGCCGGGGGAGAAGCATGAACCCTACAGGCTAGGGGACCTAGATACCAGGAAAAGACCATATTGTATAGGTACCACATGTGTTAATTGGTACCCAGGAATAGTAGACACAGTTTGTTCTTCTTGAAGAAAGACCGCACAGAGTCAGGGAGTGCAGCGACAACGATCCTACACCAGGCTATGTCAATCTTCAAATGACAAGAGTAAAAGGTTAGGTGGCCAAAAACGAAAAAATAGTCAGATGAAAATATTGTCAGGAAAATCACCATATCCCAGGTTAACTCGTTCAGCTTAGCTTGGTGCATATTGATGTCATGGGACTCCAATGACCCCAAAGTGGAATGGCTCCACCAAGAGAAACTCGAGAACCTGACTTCTTCCCATAAAATCAGGAATGGCCGCACCAAGATAGCAAGCTCATACACCCAGACCTGTGAAATTCAGAAAATGTCAAGATTAGTCGACAGTATAAAAGAATTAGAAGTGGAAAACCTAGAGCAAAGATACATACCTCTATCAAAAAGTCGTTGCCTTAGACATATAGGCCACCGTGACAGCTCTGGTCGAGGTAAAGGGCCACCAGAGCGGGAGACCTCCAATCCCACTCATGTACTGTATCTAGATTATGGAGTGGGGCAAGAAGTGCAAGATCGGCTAAGTTGGCAGCATCAACAAATAGCGTGTAACCGAACAAGAATAAAATGAAAGATCGGACCAGTTGGTCGATCTCATGTGCATCTTGGGGCTCCCTATTCTCCCATTGGGCCCAGAGCTCTCTATATGCAACGAATCCTAGCAGCCTAGTGATATGATCTGTCTTGAAAGTTTGGGAAAATAGGTTACACTCGAACTCAATACACCGACCGTCACAAGAGATGTCAATCAGATAGGCAAAGTCCCCTGGTGTAACGATAATATCGCCCACTGGTAAGTGAATAGTATGGGTGGTGTCCATCCACCTCTCCACCAGTGCCTGAAGCCCCCTCTCATAATGGTTTTATGTAAGATCGGGAAGGTAACGGATGAAGTATGTAAACCCAATAGTATCAATCCAAGCCTTCACATCGGAAGACAACTTCTCGTACTACTTGCGCACACCAACAGGGTTTCTGCTGGCCTTAAATCAAGAAGAATCATGTTGTAAAAGACAGAAGAATGGTAGAAATGAGTTGGTAAAGGATAAAAAAAATTTATAAAAATGAGGACCAAGCAGGGCCTATAATCGGCCCCAACCAGGTAGAGTATGGCCGGATATTGATCTATGATTCAGTAAGGGCGGCCGGACATGGAAGCAAAATCAGTCGGATATACAACGAAGGTCGGCCGAATATAAATTCATTTGGGTCTGATATACAAGACGTCTGGTCAGATATCTTTCACGATTCAAAATCCAGAAAATACATAAAAATGAAGGGGAATAGGGGACTTACAAGTTCCATATTGGAGCATTGTGTTCCCCTAATGTCAGAGAATAGGCATGGCATACCTGTATCGAACTATAAACTTCTTTTGCTTCTCGGAGGAACGGTCCAAACCCGAGATAAAGGGTAAATGACCTCGTGGTCATGATCTAGATCTGGAAGTCCTGGGACTGCTATTTGTTGATGAGGAGCAACAAGAAGGTTGCGGGAGGTCTTGGGGTTTGGAATGAAGATGTTTTTCTTTTTTGTGGCATCGGTGGCAAATGAAAGAGTTGGCTAACTTCTTATATTCTATATCTAAGTCAGGCCGGATATGACCTTCATCTGGCCAGACATATTTTGAAAATTTTCAAATTAGGATACGGCCTTGAGGTTTTGGGTTTGTGTTTCAGAAACCAGAAAGGGAATTAGCCACTTTAAGCGATAAAATCAAATTATTGGGATACCATGGGTAGCAGTGAAACTAAAACCCATGTCTAAATAAACTAGACATAATAGGGTCTAACTTATCCAAAAAAAAAAAAAAAATTAGATGCCAGACGTATTTATGCTAAATTTGTAAATGTGGCTGCCCTGTTGTACAAGTCTGGTTCTGTTTCCCTGGAACAGCATCTAAATAATTTATTAATAACTTGAGTTTCTGATATCAAAATTTATGCCAATAACTTTTATTTTATGTTTCTTTTTTATTGTGAAAGAGTTTTGATAAGAGTGTTTTTGAACAAATTTACTTTTGTTTGATATTAGTTGATTTTTGATTTGATGGTATATGATATATTTCCGCCACGGTACTTGTACTATGTTTATGTTTTATGATTTTGAAACTATTGTGATACTTGTATAGGGTCATGTCCATCTAAAATAGGCCGACCGCTATCCTCTGTCGACATGGTCTTGTTTCATACATTGCCTGGTCTTTGCGCTCGACTTGGACAATAGACATTTGTTTATTTTAATGAGGTTTTTCGAAAGTAAAGTGTGGACCTTTGATTTTAATTTTTGTTTTCCTATGGAATTTATATATTGAATTTTATTTTATGGTATCTACTCACCAGGCCTTCATAAACTCACCCCCCCCCCCCACTCCACAGGTTTTGCGAGCAACAGAATCTGGTATCTGGTAAGCCATAATTGATCTAGAGATATGGATCAAGGAGAAGAAATGCACTGCAGTCACTAGGAATGAGTCCATCATGTGTAGCCATACGTTGATAAAATGTTGTTAGTCTTTTGTTGTGTTAATAAATGCACATGTATGAATATGATAATGACATAAGGTAGCATTATTAAATATATGTAATATAACTTGGAAATAATAATTAAATTCAAAGTTTTTCATGAGTCTAATTAGTATCATCTGATTAAGATTAGTACGATTTATGAGCATTAGAGTATTAGTTAGAGGCATAGGATGACAGTGGAATCTGTCATTTGTCGGTAACATCTTCAATAATGTCAGAAAGTATTTGTTACCGCCCAATGAATTAACCTCCAAATGACCACAAACATCAGAGTGTACGAGACTAAGCAACTCTGATCTTCTCGTAGAAGAGAAATTAAATGAAACTCTATGTTGCTTACTGTAGGCACTGCATTTTTTGCATAAGACCCGATGATGAGTCTCGTATGGAGACACTACCTTTTAAGTCGCGGGAGTAGCAGGAAATGTATGCCGGAAGGGAAAATTCTGAAATTAATAGCTCGTCAATTTTTAACTCGCTGGTTGTCTGCGGATTCACTCAGTCCATTCTTGTTTTAAAAAAATTTAAAAATCTTGGCCCAAAACCCTAACCCTAGCTCACCACTATATAGAACCCCAGCCCCCCTCACGCAGCTCACGAGCTAAAGCCACAAACGGACCCACCACGAACAAGACACGCAGCAACAACAACAAAGCCAAACCCTAAGCAGCCCCTAATCTCTCGACCCCATCTTCTCTCCTCATCCACGCACGCAGCCACCTTCAATACCCCCTTCTCACCGAGAACTTGATAACCAGCCCCTTCACGCCCACAAACCCTCTTCTCAGCAGCCCATCATCATGCAAACAAGGCCACACAAACCCTCTTCTTAGCAGCCCTTCATCATGCAAACAGCCCTCACGTACCCACTCAGCCCTCAACACACACCGATGAGCAGCCCCCTGACCTAGACCTCACGCTAAAGTCATTGAGCAGCAACCTTCTGGCCAGCCTTTATAGCCTCCACGTCGCTCGCCCCAATCTGCCACACCCCACGTTCACAACCCCCCTCACGAATACTGCCTCATTCAAGCCTTTTACGTAGCCCACAGTTGAGAGACCACGATCCTCCACGTGAAACACGACACCTGCAAACCTGCCGGGCATCCATCCAAACGTGACCAGTGAGCAACCCAACCGACACAGCTCTCATGCACGAACAGTGAATAAATGATCCACGTGAGGACAAAAATCACCAAGTAATAAACCCTTAGTCCCCCCTGCTTACGCAACAAACCATCAGCAAAACACTACCCCAAAGTGACCGAAACAATAAAAAAAATAGCCCTTAAATAGACACAAAAATCAGCCCTCAAATTGCCCAAAAACCGATTCCAAAATAGTAGCCTTTAGTACCAAAAATAACCCCGAGAAATAGACTGAAAGCTGCAATGAAAACAGAGAAAACAGCGGGCGGAAATAGCGAGTGAATCAGAGAAAACAGCGAGTGAAAACCGCGAGTGAAAATGGATAAAACAGTAGAAACAATGGACCTGTGAAAACAACGGAAACAGAGAACCGTTAAAAACAGTGGAAATGATGACCCTTCCGGCACCGTGAAACGCACTCTCGAAAAGCGATTTAAAAGGTAAGACCTGAGGGCACCCCTTTTATTTATTACCTTTCGCTTTTTATTTATTTTAATATTTTATTTCGCATGAATGTTATGGATTGGTGCATGATGTGAATTCCGGATGAGCGGAATATGTGTCCTCTTTTGTGGTATATCGGATGGAAGGCCGTACGTAAATTCCGTAGCCGAATCCGAATGGACGATAGTGCAGTTTGTACTCGGGATACAATGACATGTACTACTTAGGAGACACACGTATTTCGTTTCATCCAACCATTTATTTGAGCATGATTATGTTATTTATTTACGCATGATTTAGTTCTTTAATTTTGCATTAGTAATTTAGTTTACGTTTATGTTGTAGTAGTTATTTATTTGTTCCTTGTGTTTGATGATTCGACATGCTCGTTGTGTGTTATTATATGCTTCTCGTTATGATGACTTATTTTTAAAGCATGTGAACTTAGAAATATAATCCTTTTGAGCATATATATTGAGTAGATTCGGTTAATTTATTGCACAAGTCGTATCATCACAAGTGGCATAAGTAAGGGACCATCCCGAACCCAACGGTTTGAGGTCTTCCCTTGCGAGGGGTGAGTGCGGCCTTAAATCTTTCTCCCGGTTCACATCAGGTGGCGACTCCATGTTATTCCTCCGGTTTAGTTCCCCCGCGGACTATTCCGTACTCCCGACCGGGCCGCGAGCCCGGAACAGCATGCGTCGTCGATTTCTGTGTCCTACAGTCTGGCGACTCCACTGGGGATAGAGAATCGGCCCCGAAATCATGTCTTGTGATGTTTATGATTTGTGCTTTATTTAACCGTGTCTATAGTGGGTTGAAAGGGGTTTAACTCGTTGTGATTTGTACCTTCATTAACCGTGTCTCTAGTGGTCACACACCATAACTCGTTGGCATGTACCTTAATGTATAAAAAAAGGTGCGCTCACTTGGTCGCTCGAACCCTTGAGTGAGGAGTCCTAGTTGTGGGCAATCTTTCGCCAGCAAAAGCTTTTATCTGCACTCCCATAAACCCGCATGAGAACCATAGTTGTATATCCTATAGAAGTTGCCCCTTTATGCTTTTGATAACCACATTTATATTATATCTCATATATCGCATGCATCTCATGCATACACGCATAATGTTAACCCCGTGTCTTAAAAGCCATCATAAATATCTGTTGGGTTAGAGAAGAAAAAAAAAGGAGTTTGTCAAGAGGAGTTTAGCAAACATGGATATCGGGGAAAAGGAAATCGAGAAACAGAAAACCTTGCGGCAAAGATAGAAAGACCATTGGGGGGCCTTAAAAAGAAAAAGGAAAGAAAAAAAAAAGAGAAAAAAAAAAAAAAAAAAAGAAAAAAAAAAGAGAAAAGAAAAAAATAGAGAAAGAAAAAAAAGTTGTTGTTTGTTTTTAGTCTTTGATAGTTAGACATAAGTCCAATGATGAAATTGATTGCTTTAGGGAGAAATCTTAGAAACGATAAACTCTTGATGTGCTTCTATCTGATACTTTGAGTGATTGATCTATGTTAGACTCGTAAGCACTTGATTATGGTTCTTAGCAGTGAAAACCTGAGTAGCTAGCAAAGTGACTAGTCGAAGAAATTATATGTCGGTGAATGACCGTTTGTTTAGATGTCTATCTTGATTTGCTTATATTATGATGTGTGGTATGGTTGAAAATAAAAGAAAAGTCTCTAAAGAAAAAAAATTGAACCACCTATAACCGATAAGCGTGAAGCTACCTATGGGCGAGTATTAGGACCACCATGAGGAGAAATGCTACCTTAAAGGGTAGGTGTGTTGAAAAAAAATAAAAGAAGTTCAAAACGAAAAGAAAAAAAAGAGACAAAGGAAAAGAAAAATAAAATCATACCATATTGAGCACGGAAAAGCAATTGCAGAGCATAATTGAGACATCTAGGTTGGTTTGACCCATCGATCCCGATTTTTGAAACGAAATCATTGAGTTGACTTACTTAAGGATCAAGCTGTGAAAGAACCTTTGCATACACACACTTTGAGTCTGGTTTAGATCATTTATTCAAAAACTCAGATTTGAGTTGCATTGAGTGTTTTGAATGTTCTCTGGTTTCATTACTGGGCATTCCTTGAGGACGATAATATGTATAAATATTGGGACTATTTCGTAGCATGTAATATAATATGATGATATGGAAGGCCCCACCATGTGGTTTATCTTGACCAAGTGCAAACAGTAGGGAGCAGAAAGCTAAATCAAGATTGGGGGCGACCAGTCTACCACCTCGCGAATCCGGGACATAACAAGAAATTGAGCCATAAGACCAGAGAGAAGATTGTGCAATCACCTGGAAAACTGGCGGAAGACCTAATCCAACGGAATAGGAAATTCATTCATGCATGCATGCATACACGTAACATATTTTGCATTATTTTTTGTGTTTGTTTTGTATTCACAGGTTTCAAAGAAGAAAAATAGAAAGCGGCAAAGACAAGCCAATTAGAAGCAGCAACATTACAGTCAGTTTCAAAAATGAATCAGTATTAGTTTCGGGGATGAGTCCCAGGGTTGAAGCCCATATCAGTCAGTTTCGTGAATGATTCCCAGGGTTGAGGCCCATATAAGTCAGTTTCAGGAATGAGTCCCAGGGTTGAGGCCCATATCAGTCAGTTTTGGGAATGAGTCCCAGGGTTGAGGCCCATATCAGTCAGTTTCGGGGATGAGTCCCAGGGTTGAGGCCCGTATCAGTATAGTTTCAGGAATGAATCCCAGGGCCGAGGCCCACATCAGCAGAGTTTTAGAATGAATCCCAAGGCCGAGGCCTACATCGTCGGAGTTTGGAATGAATCCAGGAATGAATCCCAGGGTCGAGGCCCACGTCGTCAGAGTTTTAGAATGAATTCGGTAATGAATCCCAAGTTCGAGGCCCGCAACAGCATCAGTTTTGGGATGAGTCCCAGGGTTGAGGCCCACGTTAGTATCAGTTTTGGGGATGAGTCCCAGGGTCGAGGCCCATTGCATCACAAGCCGAGAATGGTAATCCGAGAATGGAGCAGAGTTCGAGAATGAACAAGTCGAGAATGGCACTCCGAGAATGGAACACAGTTCGAGAATGAACAAACCGAGAATGGCAATCTAAGAATGGAGCAGAGTCCGAGAATGGAAACACAGTTCGGGAATGAACAAGCCGGGAATGGCACTCCGAGAATGGAAACGTAGTTCGGGAATGAACAAGCCGGGAATGACACTCCGAGAATGGAACACAGTTTGAGAATGAACAAGCCGGGTATGGAATTTTGGGGGCGAGGCCCACATTAGCGTCAGTATCAGTTTTTCCGGGTATGGCACTCTGGGGGCGAGGCCCACATTAGCATCAGTATCAATTTTTCCAGGTATGACACTCTGGGGGTGAGGCCCACATCATTATCAGTATCAGTCTTGCCGGGTATGGCACTCTGGGGGGCGAGGCCCATATTAGCATCGGTATCAGTCTTGCTAGGTATGGCATTCTGAGGGCGAGGCCCACATTAGCAGCGGTATCAGTTTTACCAGGTACGGCACTCCGCGTATGGAGACATCAAATCAATTTTTCCAGGTACGGCACTCCGGGTATGGAGACATTAGATCAGTTTTGCCAGGTACGACACTCCGGGTATGGAGACATCAGTATCAGTTTCGCCGGGTATGGCACTCCGGGTATGGAGATATTACTGCGACACTCTGGGTATAGAGACGCAACCGCGACACCTCGGGTATGGGGTTTAGCATGCCGGGTACGGCACTTCGGGTATGGGGTTTAGCACGCCAGATATGGCACCACCAGATCAACTCAATTCAAAGCAACGGGCAAGTCAAGCGGCAGCTGGCGAGCCAGGTAAGTAAAAATACATTGCATAAACTTTGGTATGGCACAACCACATCATCATCAGTTTCAGTTTTGGGTCCATTTTGTCAGCGATATTGGGATGCGTCCCAGGGTCGAGGCCCCCGTTGTCGGTTGCAGTTATTGGGATGCATCCCATGGTCGAGGCCCATTGCATCATTAGTTTTTTGGATGCGTCTCAGGGTCGAGGCCCATTTTGTCAGCGGTATTGGGATGCGTCCCAGGGTCGAGGCCCCCGTTGTCGGTTGCAGTTATTGGAATGCGTCCCAGGGTCGAGGCCCATTGCAACATTAGTTATTGGGATGCATCCCAAGGTCGAGGCCCATTTTGTCAGCGGTATGGGATGCATCCCAGGGTCGAGGCCCCCGCTGTCGGTTGCAGTTATTGGGATGCGTCCCAGGGTCGAGGCCTACTGCATCATCATTTTCGGGATGTGTCCCTGGGTCGAGGCCCATATTTTGTCAGCGGTATTGGGATGCGTCCCAGGATCGAGGTCCCCGTTGTCGGTGCAGTTAATGGGATGCGTCCCAGGGTTGAGGCCCACTACATCATTGGTTTTTGGGATGCGTCCCAGGGTCGAGGCCCACATTGTCAGTGGTATTGGGATGCGTCCCAGGGTCGAGGCCCCCGTTGTCGGTTGTAGTTATTGGATGCGTCCCAAGGTCGAGGCCCACTGTATAATTAGTTATTGGGATGCGTCCCAGGGTCGAGGCCCCCGTTGTCGGTTGCAGTTATTGGGATGCGTCCTAGGGTCAAGGCCCACTGCATCATTAGTTATTGGGATGCGTCCCAAGGTCGAGGCCCATTTTGTCAGCGGTATTGGGGTGCGTCCCAGGGTCGAGGCCCCCGTTGTCGGTTGCTGTTATTGGGATGCGTCCCAGGATCGAGGTCCACTGCATCATCAACTCAGTTCGAAGCAGCAGGCAAGTCAGGTGGCAGCTGGCGAGCCAGGTAAGTAAAAATGCATTGCATAACTTTGATAGGATTGTCATTATCACACACTGCACAAGTCACATCAAAGTGGGGGCGACTGTAGGCACTGCATTTTTTGCATAAGACCCGATGATGAGTCTCGTATGGAGACACTACATTTTAAGTCGCGGGAGTAGCAGGAAATGTATGCCGGAAGGGAAAATTCTGAAATTAATAGCTCCTCAATTTTTAACTCGCTGGTTGTCCGTGGATTCGCTCAGTCCATTCTTGTTTTAAAAAAATTTAAAAATCTTGGCCCAAAACCCTAACCCTAGCTCACCACTATATAAGAACCCCAGCCCCCCTCACGCAGCTCACGAGCTAAAGCCACAAACGGACCCACCACGAACAAGACACGCAGCAACAACAACAAAGCCAAACCCTAAGCAGCCCCTAATCTCTCGACCCCATCTTCTCTCCTCATCCACGCACGTAGCCACCTTCAATACCCCCTTCTCACCGCGAACTTGATAACCAGCCCCTGAAACCAGCCCCTTCACGCCCACAAACCCTCTTCTCAGCAGCCCCTCATCATGCAAACAAGGCCACATAAACCCTCTTCTTAGCAGCCCTTCATCATGCAAACAGCCCTCACGAACCCACTCAGCCTCAACACACACCGATGAGCAGCCTCCTGACCTAGACCTCACGCTAGACCTCACGCTAAAGTCATTAAGCAGCAACCTTCTGGCCAGCCTTCATAGCCTCCACGTCGCTCGCCCCAATCTGCCACACCCCACGTTCACAACCCCCCTCACGAATACTGCCTCATTCAAGCCATTTATGTAGCCCACAGTTGAGAGACCACGACCCTCCACGTGAAACACGACACCTGCAAACCTGCCGACCATCCATCCAAACGTGACCAGTGAGCAACCCAACCGACACAGCTCTCATGCACGAACAGTGAACAAATGATCCACGTGAGGATAAAAATCACCAAGTAATAAACCCTTAGTCCCCCCTGCTTACGCAACAAACCATCAGCAAAACACTACCCCAAAGTGACCGAAACAGTAAACAAAATAGCCCTTAAATAGACACAAAAATCAGCCCTCAAATTGCCCAAAAACCGATCCCAAAATAGTAGCCTTTAGTACCAAAAATAACCCCGAGAAATAGACTGAAAACTGCAATGAAAACAGAGAAAACAACGTGCGGAAATAGCGAGTGAATCAGAGAAAACAGCGAGCGGAAACCGCGAGTGAAAATGGACAAAACAGTAGAAACAGTTGACCTGTGAAAACAACGGAAACAGAGAACCGTTAAAAACAGTGGAAATGATGACCCTTCCGGCACAGTGAAACGCACTCTCGAAAAGCGATTTAAAAGGTAAGACCTGAGGGCACCCCTTTTATTTATTATCTTTCGCTTTTTATTTATTTTAATATTTTATTTCACATGAATGTTATGGATTGGTGCATGATGTGAATTCCGGATGAGCGGAATACGTGTCCTCTTTTGTGGTATATCGGATGGAAGCCCGTACGTAAATTCCGTAGCCGAATCCGAATGGACGATAGTGCGGTTTGTACTCGAGATACAATGCCACGTACTACTTAGGAGACACACGTATTTCATTTCATCCAACCATTTATTTGAGCATGATTATGTTATTTATTTACGCATGATTTAGTTCTTTAATTTTGCATTAGTAATTTAGTTTACGTTTATGTTGTAGTAGTTATTTATTTGTTCCTTCTGTTTGATGATTCGACATGCTCGTTGTGTGTTATTATATGCTTCTCGTTATGATGACTTATTTTTAAAGCATGTGAACTTAGAATATAATCCTTTTGAGCATATATATTGAGTAGATTCGGTTAATTTATTGCACAAGTCGTATCATCACAAGTGGCATAAGTAAGGGACCATCCTGAACCCAACGGTTTGAGGTCTTCCCTTGCGAGGGGTGAGTGCGGCCTTAAATCTTTCTCCCGGTTCACACCGGGTGGCGACTCCATGTTATTCCTCTGGTTTAGTTCTCCCGCGGACTATTCCGTACTCCCGACCGGGCCGCGAGCCCGGAACAGCATGCGTCCCCGATTTATGTGTCCTACACTTACCCAATAGACAGTGATTGTAATGATCTAGTACAATATTTTTAGAGACAATGATAAAAATTTTCCTTGTCAGGGTAGACAACCCTTTATCACCATGTGACCGAGTCTCTGGTGCTATAGATTTTGAGAAGTCATCTGTTCAACTATATTGATGTAACGACCGGAAATCCCGACTACTGCTATATCGTGAGATGAGTGTTACATAATATAAATTATGTTTGAGCACATATACATTCATGGAAAGACTTTGGGGACTATCGATGAATTCCTCGAAATTCCGATATGAAACTGTATAATATTCCACTCCGGACAGCCCATGATATTTAGGCAGTAACGTTCTCATATGAACTCCGATTTCTATGAATTTTATATCATGGGAAAGTTGAGATCGAGACCTACAACTTCCATGTTGAATATTTTTCCAAATTCGAACCAGAATCAGAACAAAAATGCGGGATAAAATTCTAGATGAATAGTGCTCGGATCAATCTAGATAATTCTTCAAGTTTCTCCAAGTATCTACATAATTCTTCAAAGGTGAAAATTTCAAATGGACCCTAATATAAAAGGGATACTATTCATATATCCCAAAAGAGGGAAATTGTGTAGAGAAATGAGAGAAACATGAGAGAATGAGAAGAAGAAGAATAAGAAGAAGAATATAAGAATAAGAGAAGAAGAAGAAGAAGAAGAAAAAAGAAGAGAAGAAGAATAAGAACGAGAGAAGAGGGAAAAAGGAAACAAAGGAGAAAAAAAAAGGCCTTGATAATTATTGAAGGCTTGGAGAAGTGTTGGAAATCAAAGGAAAATAGGTAAGAAAAACATGACCCAAATTATAATACTTTGAGTTTTAATGATTTGATAAGTATAATATGTTGTGAGCTTAAGTATGATGATGATTGAGTGATTGTTATGATAAGAAAATGGTGATTAGGGAAACCCCCTCAACTTGTTAAATTTTTGGGTGTAAACTAAGTGAAGTTTATAGAATGGATATAAGTTAGTATTGAGTGAGATATTGATAGTGTTGAGGATGTTTATTAAGGCTGAATAGAATGGTTTGTGTAATAAATTTGATGTAGAAGTGTTGATGATGTATTTGGGTAAGATAAGCTTGAGATAACAAATGTATAAAATTGGAAATTAATTTCGCGTCACGACGCCCAAGGTGTCAGCATCGCGATGCGTACTGGAAAATTAAGACAGATTCATTTCTGGAATGTCTGCGTTGCGACGCGCAAGGACTTGTGTCGTGACGCGAACTGGAAATTTTCATGTATTAGTTTCTGGAATTGTGCGCGTCGCGACGCGAGATCAAAAATTTACCCAAATCAGTTTTGATTTATTCCAGTATATTATAGGTCACCCTAAAGGTCTCGTATCGGTTTGCACTCACATAGTACTTCATGATATAAGTATGATACGTTTTTAAGTGATAGTAAGTGTTTGAATGTAAAAAATTAGTATAATCTCGAAACATATCCACGACTTATATTCTAACCAAGTTTACCGATTATAGATTATCGGCAGGAATCCCAAGTTCATTGACTAAGCGAAACAGTGCCAGCCAAGTTCCAAAATCTGTGAATGGACCTTTCTTTTCAAAGTTCATTTTATTATATGTTTTGATATCAGACTTATCTTTAAATCACTTAGGCATTAGCCAGATATTGTCTCAGTTGTTAAGCATGTTTCTAAAAGACAGTTTTATTACATGATGAGTTTTTGAAAGAATGATGTTAGAACTTGAGTTTTTATGTTTTCGAGTCATGGGGAAAAACCCACCTCAGTATGTAACTTGATTTAGATAGGGAATTGATGGAGCACATGTGCACATGTAGAGGACTGGGGGGATGGCGATATGTAACGCCCCCAGATCCTAGTTCAAGACTAGGCATGACATATGCCCCTAGATCCTATTTTCAGATCTTGGAGGGTAGCATAGATTCGCACCCCCAGTTCTAGTTCAGTGGCTTGGGGGACTGCGATACGTAACGCCCTAAGACCACTGGTTTCAAGGACATGAGTGACATGCTTTGGGGGACGACGATACGTAATGCCCCAAAGTTAGGGATTTACATTCCTGGCTCTAGTTAGGCATATAGAGGGACGGTGATACGTAAGGCCCACATACGTCAGGTTTTCAGAGACATAGACCAGTTTTCTTTTAAACAATTTTCAAAAAGGTTCCAGAGAAAGCTTTTCTAGAAATAAAGTTTTCAGAGAAAGCAGTTTATAAGAGATTTCTAGAAAAGAAGATTTTAGAAAAGTTTTTCAGAAAGAAATAGTTGTTTTATTATGTTTAAAAGAGATTTTCAAAAAAGATAAATTTGAGATAAGTTGGATTTTAAAACCATGTGCTTTCAAAAGCGTTTTAGTATTTATTTGTAAATTATCCACTCACTTAGATCGTTCAAATGATCTAACCCCCCTCTCCCAGTGTTTTGTTTTGCAGGTTCTTGGAGGGCGAGTTCGGGAGGATGGATACCGATAGCAGTCACGAGGGTATAGAATCCACCAGGTCAACTTAGAAATAAAGTTCAGTTCAGTTAGAAACAAAAAGTGACATGTAACATATATATCTTGTATAGTAAAGATTTCTTATATATTGTATTGTAGTAATCATTGTCAGAGTTTTAGTATGTATTAAAACAAAGTATTTAGTATTAAAAGAGTTTTGCATTCATGACTGATGAGTTGGGTAATGGTCTCATGCATGAGTTTATATGTAAGATAAGAATAGTAGATGTTTGAAGTCAGAGGCTTATGGAAATAGTACAACATATTCTATGCCGGTAACATCTCCCAGATCGAGGATGTTACAATTGAGGCTGTCTGCACACATATTTATATGAGCTCTGTATAAAGTGAAGTAAATATGTCATCGGGCGACAACCATGGCACCTTTTATCATTCTCCATGTGTCATTGTTAAAGTGATTTCCATAGTCTTATTTGTCAAAAGCTATCCCTGAAAGTAGATTTAGCCAAAGTTCAAGAACATGTCTAACATCCTTCAGGAATATTGTACACCCAGTATTTATTCGTATCTGAACATCACAAAGTCCTAATATCTTAGAAGAACTGGTATTTCTCATCTTCATCGTACCAAAGTCTCATACTTTGTATGTTGTGAAGAAATCTCTATGAGAGTAACATGGTAAGATGTTGCAGTATCTATTACCCACTCAACATCTTGGGTTACGGTGTGAAAGCATGTCTCTTCTTAAATGGAACAGATAGCTACATCGACTGAGATAGTGACTAGTGTCTCTCCATCATTATTCTTCAGCTGGAAATTGCCTTGACCCTACTCTCGTTGTAAATTTTGGCAATTCTTTTTTAAGTATCTTTCCATAACTTCGATGTATCCTTGAGGTACCTTAGAATCCATTTAACTACCTCTCAGTGTTCTTTTCCTGGATTAGAGAGAAAACGGCTCACGACACCCACTGCGTGGGCAATTATTGGTTTCATCCTAAAGATAGTAAAAATCTAAAAATATCACACTTTTTACTTTATCATTTTTCCAATCGAAATTTCAAAAGTGTATCATTTTTTACTTTTTAAGGTAAAAAATTGATATATTTTAACAAAGCTTCAATTGTAAAATGATGCATTTTTATAACTTTAGGTGAAAATTTATATACTTTTATAATATTGGGTGAAAAGCTGATAATTCAAAAAGTATTATAATATTTTTGCCTTTTGGCTATCTTTAAGGTGGAAAATTAGTAATTTCTTAAAAAAATAAAATAAAATTCAGTTTGGTTTGGTTTCCCATAATATGGTCCAAGAACCGATCCAAAATTGATGACATGACAACTTTTATTGGTTCAGGAAAAAAAAAATTGCAGGTAAACTCATCCAGACACTAGCACATAACTCATACTATATCAAAGTAAAAGCATAAAATCCTAACTTCACATTACAAACTCACAGTCATTTTCCCATTATCAATCCCCACAATTATGATTTTTACATTGGAACAGAAAAAACATATCAATTTTCAAGTTCGAATTTAAGTTGAATTTCAAACCAATCAGTATGTTTAGATGGCAAGCTAAGTTTGAATATAATTTTTTGCACCAAAAATAATTTAAGCCCAACTCATGATTCATTTCCGCTAGGAGTCCACAAATAAATTGAGCAGGAAATTATTATTTTCAAGCAGGAAAATAATAAATTGTGCAGGAAAATATCATTATATCACATTATTGTATAAGCAACATCTAAGGACGAGAGGGTTCACAGCTAATGCCCCTAGATCACCGAAATCCCATTGGCCACCCCAAGACTCACTTAGGCTCCCCCCCGCCCAAGAGCTTTTAATGACATTAGACATATTTCCCAGATATACACACCTAGCACTTGAGTGGTCACACCCCTTCTAAAATCTAAAGTACAAGGAGTTTCTAAGAACTCTTTTAGCGAGTCAATAACCCACAACATAAGTGACTCCAGGATTAAATTATGTCCCTAGACGAGCTCATCTTGATGGATTTCTACAACACCCTCACTTTTGCGGCAAAGTGCACTATTAAGGCCAAAAGTGGACACACTGCAAGAATCTCCCGGAAAACTTCAAAATCAGACTCCAGGGCGGAAATTTCCCCAATATATGTGAACATGAGCTTCACTCGTGACCCCAGCCCAACTCGATTTGGCATCCCGAAACATAAGCTCCTTCACAATGCTGTAAAATTAGGCTAACGGCAAGTGAGCATGCTTCTAAAGGACCTCACAGACGAAATCTCCTCAGTACATGTGCCCATGAGAGTTACTTTTGACCTAAACAAGCTTGATCTGGTATCCCAAAACATGAGCTTCTTTACAAAGTGGCAGAACGTGCTAGTGGGTAGCGGCAAAGGTGGCTTTGCCGCAAATGTGCAAAAGTAATATGTGGCACCTCTCAAATGTTTGTGAAAATGCATGTAGTCGCGAAAAATTGATGTGAATATTTCTAGCCTTAAACTAAGGCTGTGACGCCTAGCAACACCATTTTTGGAGCCTATAATAGTTTTGACGAAGGTCCATAATTTTATAGGGTTATAGCACAGAGAGAACCAAAAAAAAAAAAAAGGAAAAAGAAAAAGTAATCAAGTAGCTTCATCTTCCCATGCAAAGATGGACGCCTCTATGAATAGTATATTTTGGGCTCAGACCAAGGATTCACACCGATATAATTCGATTTGGAAAAAAAATTAATCAATTCAACATGGCATATTTGAATTTTAAACCCAAATCGATCCAAACCTATTCATATATTTTTAAAAAAAAAAAAAAAAACATACATGTGATCTTGTGTGTTCTATTTAAAACTTTGGGTATCACTTTTTTTTCGAAAAGAAAATTTTATTAAACAATAAAGAAAGAAAGAGCTTATGGAATATCTTCCGTCCCGATAATACAATGACACTGCTAAGAATTAGTAACTTAAGAAAAAGAGAAATGGAGGGGGGGAAAGATGCAGTTGAGAGAAAAAAATAGATTCTTTGTATTAAAATTCACAAAACATACAATCAATTCTCCATTAAATTTATGTTGCTAATCTGTTATCCTCCAGCCAATTATTATTGTTAGTTTCATGTGTGTTGGCAATTTCCATAACAAAAAAAAGTTTAATTGAGTTGTAATGAGGGTTGAAGATCCCGGAGCAATTGGATAAGTTTGAACAACATCATATGGAGATATCATAGTGACGTTCACTCTTTTGGACTTTTCAGAAGTTTTAAACCTCCAATTGACATAAGGTTAGTGTCATTGGAAAGTAGACTCGAAGACGATCGAGTACAATGAAGAATGCATGATTTGGCTAAGGGACGAGAAAGTTACAAGCGTTTTAAGTTACACCTCAAAACCAGTCTGTGTCATAAGTTCGAGTTGCGTTCGTCTTTGATCTCGAATGCCCGGAGGTAGAAACTTTGCATTTGAGGTGCGTTTGAGAGGCTTCGAACGCCCGTGCGTAAGTGGGTTATTTTGGATGTATTTTTTAAGCCAATTTTGCACTAGGAAACCATTACCTTTGCCCTACGGATATAAACAAACTTAGAGCCACCTTCAAAAGTGTTGAATACATATTATTCAAAGCCTACAAACCTTTTGTTTCAACCTTCTTGATAATCCACATTGAAGACTTATTCCTAGTCGTTGGTTTTGGAATACGGTCAAATTCATATAACCTAGAAGACTAGCACAAGTCGTATATTGGAATTGGAGTTCCAATGGTTTAACCGGATGTACCATGTGTTTTGGAAACTCGTATAGACATATGGGTATTCGTTGAAGCGAATACTGAATGACTCACAGACGATTCCTAATAGTTGGAAGTATACACCACCGTCAATAGGAATCTCATCGATTCGAGTAGCATATGTAATCCTTTGACTATAGGATATCATTGATTTTGTGTGAGATCCTCTACACTTTGATGTCATGTATGTCAAAAACCTTTCATGGTCTGGCCTCTAGATGTTCGTTGGGTGTGGACCGATGCACTCAGTAATCAAGTACGAAGCAAGATATGATATGTCGACCTATATGTGTACCATAAGGGTTTAGGTATCCATGTGAGTAAAGTCACGATTCTTAAAGACTTTGGCCAAAGCCGATCACCTAGGGTGGATCGTATCAGTTGTAAAGAATCGTGGACATGTCGACATGATATGTGCGCCTCAGAAACTTGACGGTATATTTTATGTTTCCTAAGCACAACTCGGATAGTCTACGATGGAGGGATTGTTAAACATATGTGATGACCTCGACTTGTATAGTTCAGAAAGGTCGTTCGTGTTCTTCGCGAATTCGGAGGTGGCCAAATTGCGTACATATTAGATAGGCTTATATGACGAACGTGTCTGAATTTAGAGAGTCTCAATATGAAGTGTACTCGTTGAGCACTTGGGTAGACGATTATTTTTTATAAAAGTTAATATTCGATATTATAATTATCAACTAAGATAATCAAGTGTTATTGGATAACATTGATTATTTATTTTGACCTAATTGAATTAATTGGATTAATTCAATAATTACACAAGAGCTTAATTGTAAAATCATAATTACCTCTATCATTTGAGGATATTATGGTAATTGTAAGTATGTAATAATATGTGATTTTGGCTAATCCATTTAATTGGATTAAATCAAGGTGGCAAACATTTAACTAATCAATTTCCTAATCCTTGGCTTGATTTAATTGGATTAAATTAAAGTGGGAGACAATGGAGATTAGTCACACTAAATTATATATATTTGGACAAATTAGATTAAGCCCACTTAAAAGTTGATTACAACTTTTATTAATTAAAAATTACCTAAGTTTTGCTATAAATAGCAAGCTTTAGGAAGGTTTTAATTACAAGAAAATTAATAAGCATAAGCAAATTCTTAGAGAGATTAGCCTAAGTTAGAGAAGAGTTTAGAGAAGCTTGTGAGGTCTCTACAACATTTCATCTAGGAGAAATCAAGATTGGATCTTGAAGTGAAGCTTGGAAGCATTGGAAACAAGATTGGATCTTGAGGTCAAGCTTACACACCTTGGAGGTTCTCCAACAATTTCAACCGAGGAGAGGTAGATTGGATCTTGCATCAAGCTTAATAGATAAAGTTTGATCTTCTCAAATGTTTATTTGTGTATTAGATGCATGATCACATAGCTTAATGTTGAATAAGGCTAATCAATTGTGTTAGGATACTTTAGAAGTATAAACAAAACATGCTTATAATTTAGGTCAAAGATGTTCATGTTGGACATGGAACAATTAATAAGAGTTTGGAACTGTAGATTAAAGCTTAGAGCTATGGCTACCATTCTAGATTCACTTGACCACCTTTAGGTGAACTAGAATTGTTCATGAGACATTTCTAATTGGGATTCTAAAATGGTTTGTGTATTGGATTCAAAATTTACGCAAATGCGTATTTAGAATAAATATATGTTTTTGGAAAAATATTTGATATTTTGAAAAACTTGATTTTTATTCTATAACATGTGTTGATGTTGGTTTTGAAAATAGAAATTAATTTTGGGTGTTTTTGAAGTGTTTAGGGAAGACCGGAAATAATTAGGGTAAAAATACCCTAATTGCCAGTGAGCTGAAGCATTTGAAAAGAAAACAAAAAAAAGTGTTCAGCACAGTGCGTGCTACAGTTCCCGCGCGCAGTGTGTTGGGGTTGGTGCTCAGAGCGCAATCCGGACCGTATTTATGTCTGATTCATGAATACGAACATCCCCTTATTCCATAATATTACTTATTTATGGTTGCACCTCTTGTTCTTATATACGTATTCGATCTGATTACGATTAGATTGAAACTAAATGTGGTTTATTGATATGTATATATTAGACAAAGGCCCGATATATATAATGCAGTACACAGTTACAAAGTTAGTTTGTAATTGACATTGGGAGTGTCACTGCTATATGAATATTATCAAACATAGTTCCTGGTCAAGATTTGCTACACGGGTCGGTTAGTCAAATCCGTTGAGACCTGTACAGGTCGTATATCGAGACTTGGTCCGATGGTTTATCCCAATGAACCATGAGTCTATGGAGACTCGTATAGACGTGTAAGTGTTTATAGTGGATAAACATTGAACGACTCACCGAAGATTCTTAATGGATGGTACACCAACGTCAATAAGAATCTTCTCGGTTGAGTAGCATAGTGGTCCTTCGACTTGAGACACCACTGTGGATGTATGAGACATCCTCCACACTTAGATGGCAGTCACGTCACCGATCTATTTAGATCAGACCTCCGCTTGTTCGTTGGGTGTGGATCGATCCTCAGGATATCATGTGTGTGTGTCAAGATAGGATCCGTCAGTTCTGTGTACAGAGCATAGGTAGTCCATATATAATTAGCAGTCTGTTAAATCTGTGGCCACAGTATACATCGGAAGTAAGTTCCGAGTGTTATTTAAAGATTGCTAATTGATACGTCGACGAGATAATACCTATAGAGATTTGACGTTTACATCTATATCTCTGGGATTATCTGGATACCTGTGACGGAGGGATTATACGTATGCAATGGCCTCAACCTGTATGATTCAGCTAGTTTACTGTGATCATCATAATCTACGGGTGGATAGATTATATGCACATGAAATTGGATTTCGTGACGGATATACATGAATCTAGAGAGTCTCAATAATGAAACATACTCGTAGAGCACTAGAGCAACATTTATGAATAATGATGATTATTTATAAATCGTTTAATCGTTAAATGAAAAATACTTGCGAACGGGCCGAACCGTCATTTCCTAATTAATGTGTATTTGTATTTAATATATGATATTATTAAATACACATTAATAAATAGTCAAATAAGGTATTTGACATATATCATTAATATATGTATTTGAGATATTTAAAGTAAATATAATACATATGTTTGATATATTTGTATTTAATTAATTATTTAATTATTTCATTGTTAAATGATTAATATAATTAAAATATAAATATATCACCAAATGATAAAGTTAGGAAATGATTATAAGTGTAAATGTTTGACTTTACATTAAAGGAAAAGGTTGTCAAATTGATTTCGACTTCTTAAGATATTTGTTCAAAATTGTTTGAAAAATGAAATATCTTTTTTCTTTATTTCTTCATAATTTCGGCCAACACGTTATAATATAAGAGTTATATTTTTCTTGGTTGCTTTTGTTGACTTAAATAAATATCAATAAAGGTGTTTTAGATATTTATTAAGTTGATAAGATAAGTTGATCAAATGAAAGGTGAAATGAAATTGAAATTAATAAACTTGTATTTGGCTTTAGCATTTTCGGCCAAGGCAATCTTATACAAGTATATATTGTTTTCATATCACTTTCATTTAAAAAACCTAATACACTTTAAAGAAAACTCCATTAATGGAAACAAATGAAGCTTGTGAGAAAGAAAGAAGAAATCAAAGAAAGCTTGGATTTTAGTAAGTTTCTTCAACTTACTATTAGAAAGGGAAAATGTTCTTTAGGATCTAGGCTTTAAAATATGATGTTCTTAGGTTATTCTTCTTTATTCTTTGTATTTTTGATGATGGAAGTTTTGGTGAAAGTGTAGAGCATGTATGATGAAGGAAGCTTATGACTATTGTAGTAATAAGTATTCTTTTATGGTTTTGGAACCTTGTTGCTAATCTAGAGTTGTTGACCCACTCTTAGATGACCTAGATTTGATCTTGAGTTGTTTCATTGTGTTGAGACTTTGATTGGATGGAAAAAGATGATTGAAGTGTTGGATTTAACCAATTTGGTCTAATTTGTCCAATTTGAGGAAATTGAAAAATTAGGGTTCATGACCAATTCCAAATTTGGGGATTTTCATATATGTTGTGTATTTGGATGTGTATATGATGCATATAAAGTTTCATGTTCATTGGATTACATCTTGATGTGTTTTGATGCATGAAATGACAAAATGCACAAGTTGCCCACCTTTGGGAGGCATTCGGCCAAATGATGAATTTTGGGCATTTGTGTTGCTTTTGGTGTTTTGATGTTTTGAACATGCTAAGTTCATCTTAGAAATGATTTAGAATCATTCAAAATTGATTAGATCAATTTCGGACTAAAATGGACTAAATACCAAGTATTAGGGTAATTCGGTAAATTCACTTAAATGTGATTTATTTGAATTTTATTTCATAATTTGATTATTGGATAATTAAATAAATATGTTTATTTAATTAATCCGAGAAAAAGTTTTGAAATCGGAAATTTGATTTTCCACCCACCGCTTCCGCTGCGTTACCGGATTCTGCCCCTAAAAACCTCTACACAGTGCGCGCGCGAGTATGTGCACTACGCGCGGGAATTTTGTTTTGCTTCATTTTTGAGTTTCCGGACTCCGATTCAGCCTAGGTTTTTTCCTATACACTCGTAATGGAATATAGTATTTCATTAAATTATTTAAAATTACACCCATACTTGATATCCATGGGTTAGACCCATTTCCGCTACCAGGGGCACCGATCCGACCCTAGGGGTTCCACAACTACCCAACACATGTGTGGATCCATAGAAATAAAAATTCGGACTTGTCTTAATGTATTGTGAATTTTTCCGCATAGGGTCAGAATCTTAGGACAAATTCAAATTTTCACCTATCTTACATGTGGCTAATGCAACAAATTATTCAACTAACTGTTAACTAACTAAACCAATGAATCATTGTTGGAAATTATCTAATATATATAGTAAAGATATAGGAGAGATATGTCCCTTAAGAAATGTCTTTTGGGAAATGCAAAAATATGAAGACACATGTCCTCTAAAGTAAAGGAATGTGTCTCTAGGCTTCAAAGGACATAAAGAAGGGGTATAACCCTTAATAGGGTTACACCCTAATCCAATGATACCCACAAAGGCACATTTCCATGCCTATAAAAAAAGGGCCTTAGGTTCATTTTCATTCATCCAAAAAATTGTTGGTCTCTAAGATCATCCCAAGAACATTTAAAGCATGATAAATGTGTGAATACGAAAAAGAAAGTATAGCGGAATTATACTTACAGAGATCGGTTATAGGATGTGTTGATAACAAAAACTTTGCTCCTTTTGAAATTGTTCCAAGCTTTCTTTGAATGATGAATCAAGCTCCAAGCTTTGATCTTTGATTCCATGCTCAATGGGAAAGTTTCCCTAACACCTTTGTATGAATCTTTGATGTGTGCTAGCACTTGGAAAAAAAATTGCAACAATTTCTTCCTTGTCTTTGGTGATTTTCGGCCAAGCCAAAATTGGGAGAGAAAATGTTTGGTTTGGGCGTGAATGGAGAGAAGAGAGAAGAGAGCTTTGTTGACTTGTTAATTGATTTCCAAAATCAAAAATGAAATACCAAATATTTGGTAATTAGTCATTCACTTTCAACTTGAGTGTAAAACAAGCCACCAAATTCCATCACCAAAAAGTTGATCAAAGTGACTAGGTGATGTGACTTGTGATGTGACTTGTGGGCCCCACTTGATTCAAAATCCGAGTGGGTCTGCAAACACATTTCGGGCTCGGATTCGTTAATTTCGAATTAACGAATTTTCCGTTGTGACATAATTAAATCAAATTTAATTAAATAATTATGCCTAGCAAAATTACTATTAAAGTCGCTCGTGAATTAATTCTAAATTAATTCGTTCGCCCGAATTAAAATCCAATTTTAATTCCGTTATGAAATCCAATTTCATTTAATATATCGAATATATTATTTAATCGATTAATTCCGAATTAATCGTTCTCTCTCTTCTTATAGAATTTTATCCCAGATAAAATCTCTCCGCAATTAATCCTAGATTAATTTTCTCTCTCTTATAATTAATCGTAGATTAATTATGTTTGAGTCATACATCATCAGTGGACTATCTGAACACGTGCGTACCTCGTACCACGTTTTTACCGATTTATGAGACATGGTTGGCTTCTAGCAAAGCACCGTGCCTACCCAATTCTCCAGAAATATTCTATAAGGAATATATAATCTATGTCAGGCGTAGTATACGTAGTATTGCGTATTGCGATCCAGTATCTGATGTCACATGCAAGGTCTGGGGCTGGAATAGTGTCTGCCACGTACGAAGCATATATCGGATCACAAGCAACAAGTCTTTATGATCGGATAATCATGACCTTGTCACATTATCCCGATAGTTGCAACATAATAGAGAACCAGTTATGTATCCATGCGTGATCATCATCTCCATATGACTGAAGTGATACTTCCGTCTTGACATCACACCAAATACACTACGATTCTCAATAAACCCAGAAGAGACGTACACAGAACCTGTTAAAGTCTCGGACGAACAAAACCAAAGCGTATTGATTGTCGCAAGTACTAGCGATGCAAGTCTCAGGTTAAAACCAAATACACCTACCCTGAAGCGGATTCCCATAGACACATAGTCATACTACCGATGGGATTCCGCGGGGTCTATCCAAAGCGAAGCTGTTTCTGTACCATCTATAAACACAACATCCTATCACACTTGCATAAGTATCCAATACTTAAATATATGAGAACTATGTTGCTACGCTTCCATAACACGCACAAGTGCAATACTAGTCTATTATGCATTATCGATGTCCAGTCTCGATAATACTACGATTATGGATATTTAATGATTAAACCTTTGTGGATTGATATTGTCTCATATCTTATAGTCCGGAACTAATCATAAGGACTTTCATTATTTATATATACAAGTAATCTAATTACAAAATGATAAAATACAATTTCCATTGTCACATAGTTAATTTGTACAAAAACCACAATGTCTTTGACAAATAGTGACGCTATTGGTCATAATTGTCCAACAATCTCCCACTTGGCCTATAGCTAGTCACTCAAGCATCTAACACCTGAACTATGTACATGTCGCTCAAACTTTTATTAAGGAATAGATTTCGTCAGCGGATCTGCAATGTTGTCCTCTGATGCGACCTTCTCGATCTTCACATCGCCACGATGTATGATCTCATGAATCAGATGGAAACGTCGAAGAACATGCTTGGATCGTTGATGAGACCGCGGTTCCTTAGCATGTGCTATAGCCCCGTTATTGTCATAAAATAATGGAACGGGCTCAGCTGCTAACGGAACTGCTCCTAATCCAATTAGGAATTTACGGATCCAAACTGCCTCTTTTACTACTTCAGCTGCAGCAATATACTCCGCTTCTGTTGTTGAATCGGCAACAGTCTCTTGCTTGGAAGATTTCCAACTTACTGCTCCGTTGTTCAAACAAAATATGTACCCTGATTGCGACTTATCGTCATCTTTATCGGTTTGAAAACTTGCATCGGTAAACCTAGTTACCTCAAGTTCTCCATCTCTATAGATTAAGAAAACATCCTTAGTTCATCTAAGATACTTAAGGATATTCTTAACCGCCATCCAGTGACCATCACCTGGATCGGCCTGATAGCGACTACAGATGCTCAAAGCATACGAGACATTACGTCACGTACATATCATGCCATACATGATCGATCCGACTGCCGAGGCGAACGGGATCTGACTCATGCTGTCTCTCTCATCTTGACTTTTAGGACACATGTCCTTAGATAGAGTGATGCCATGTGACACTGGCAACAGTCCCCTCTTAGACTGTTCCATGTTGAATCTCTTCAACATTTTGTCAATGTACGTGCTCTAGGAGAGTCCAAGCAGCTTTCTAGATCTATCCCGGTAGATCTTTATTCCTAGAATAAAGGCTGATTCTCCCAGATCCTTCATAGAGAATTTTAATGAAAGCCAAGCTTTCACCGATTGTAGCATGGGAATGTCATTGCCAATAAGCAATACATCATCGACATAAAGGACAATGAATGTCAGTGCGCTCCCACTAACCTTCTTATATACACAAGGATCATCCTCGTTTTGAACGAAATCATATTCTTTTATGATCTCATCAAAACGTTGGTTCCAAGAACGTGATGCTTGCTTCAATCCATAAATGGATCGATTTAACTTGTAAACCTTGTCTGCATGTTTAGGTATGACAAAACCGTCAGGCTGTTGCATATAAACATCCTCCAAAAGGTTTCCGTTAAGGAAAACGGTTTTGACGTCCATCTACCATATTTCGTAATCGAAATATGCAGCAATAGCAAGCACAATCCGAATGGATTTAATCATGGCAACGGGTGAAAATTTTTCGTCATAATCGACACCATGTCGTTGACGATACCCCTTCGCTAAAAGCCTAGCTTTGTACGTTTGTATGTTGCCAATCCATGTCGATCTTCCTCTTGAAGACCCACTTGTAATCAATAGGCTTTACGCCTTCTGGTTCATCAACCAGTGTCCAAACTTGGTTGGTTTACATGGAATCCATTTCGGATTTCATGGCATTTTGCCATAAACTGAAGTCGATACCTTGTATCGCTTCCTCATACGTAGCCGGTTCGTCTTCCTCAATAAGATTAATATCCACATGAGGTGAGATCAGAAACCCATACCTCTCAGGTTGTTTTCTGACTCTCTCCGACCTACGGGATTCTTGTGTATTTGAAGATTGTGGTACAGTCTCATCCCTGATGAACTGTTCATGTTCCGTTAAGGATTCTGTGCCAGGAACAGTATCACTCCGACTTTCATCGAGTTCTACTTTCCTCCCACTAACCACTGCATTTAGGAATTCCTTCTCAAGGAAAACTGCATGTAGAGCAACAAATACTTTGTTCTCTTGTGGGTTGTAGAATTAATATCTTTTGGTTTCCCTATGATAACCTACAAATAGGAATTTATCCGATTTGGGTTCAAGTTTAGTACCATCCAAACGTTTAACGTATGCCCAACAACCCCAAATCTTCAGGAATGAGAAACCCGGTTTCTTTCCTGTCCATATCTCATACGGAGTCTTTTGAACAGACTTTGATGGAACCTTATTCAAAATAAGTATTGCACTGTTCAATGCATATCCCCATAAGGAAATAGGTAGCTTTGTGCGACTCATCATCGACCTTACCATGTCTAACAAAGTTCGGTTTCTCCGTTCGGACACACCATTTAATTAAGGTGTTCCGTGAGGAGTCCACTCTGAAAGAATACCATACTCTTTCAAGTAATCAAGAAACTCATTGCTTAAGTATTCTCTACCACGGTCCGACCGTAATGTTTTAATACTTTTGCCGGTCTGTTTTTCTACTTCGTGTCGAAACTCTTTGAATTTCTCAAAGTTTTCCGACTTGTGTCTCATAAGATACCTATAACCATAACGTGATGCATCATCTGTAAAGGTTACGAAGTATTCATATCCACCTCTAGCCTAGCTAGACATGGGCCCACATACGTCACAATGAACGAGGTCTAACAGTTCGGTGGCACGTGTACCTTTACCGCTAAAAGGTGTTTTAGGCAATTTTCCTAATAAACAAGATTCGCAGACGTCATATGAATTTGGATCAAATCCGTCCAAGTACCCACTCTTCGAAAGTGTGGATATGTGAGTCTTGTTAATGTGTCCCAGATGACAATGCCACATATAAGTTTCATCTTTGTTACTTAATTTAAGCCTTTTGTTTGTTACAGTATATGTTTGAGATTGATTTATATTCAAAATATAAAGACCATTATTCACATCAGCACTGCATATCTCCATATCATTTTTATGTATAAAACACCCAGTGTTTCTAAAAACAAAAGTATAGCCACATTGGGCCAATAATGATATAGATATAATATTCCTAGTCAAACTAGGTACATAATAACAGTCTGAAAGATTAAGTACATGCCCCGAGGAAATTCCGAAATATAAGTCCCAACGGCCAAAACGGTGACTCGAGTCCCATTTCCAACGCGAAGGTCAATCTCTCCTAAGGCCAGTCTCCTGCTAATCCGCAGATCCTGCACATCAGTATATATATGAGTACCACAACCAGAATAAAAAATCTACATGTTTATTTCTATAACAAAAATACTTGAAGTCGGTGCCTTGCCCGCTTTGATTTCCATCGTGTGCGCCTTGTATTCACGGAAATCACGCTTCTAGGGACCCCGTTTGCCACACTGTAGGCATACATCTTGGGATTTGTCATTGGCCTTCCCATAAGACTTTGACGATTTGGCCTTGCCTTTCTTCTTCTTCTTCTTCTTCTTCTTCTTTACACCTCCAGTCACCTTGGGCCAAGCCCTCGGAGACTGAGATGTTGAAGTGAAGTGCACCTCGCACTTTTTGCCCTTTAATAGCTCTTTTTCTGCTTCACGCGGTATTTACATCAGCTCTCCAAGAGTATGGTCTTGGTTCATCATATTGTAGTTCATGATGAACCCGCTCCATCTGTCAGGAAGAGACTGCAAGATCAAATCTATAGAAGTCTCAGCCTCAAAGGTTATGCCTAGCTGACCCAGCTGTTCAATTTCAGCAATCATCTACGACACGTGGTGCTCAACAGATGTACCATCTGACATTCGAGAGCGAAAGAGCTTCTTCTGCAATTCATACATTTGCGATCTAAGGTTAGATCGATGAAGGTCCTTCAATTTTTCCATCATAGTATAGGGATCCAATCCCTTGTTTTGGCGACGAAATTGAGGGGTCATTGCAGCGGAGCATGACGGATTGAGCAGTTGAGTTGTCATCACTATGAGTCTTCCAAAGCTCAAGCTCAAACGGCTGCTCATTTCCGGGATTAGGCCTGAGAGGTCTCTCTATCGTATAGAGCATCCTCTCAACCCCCAGGACAATCCTGAGAAGTTCATATCCCTATCAGGAAAGTTCGCGCCATTAAAGACATTTTCGCCCATGATAATGTCTCTAACTCCGATCTTTCCAGCCAGCTTAATTACAATAGTCAAACTATTCAATTAACGATATTTGGGTACAATCTAACTGTTACAAGAAAAATAATAGAATATTAGTCCAACTAATAAATATTTAATTGACGAAATAATTTGAAAGCGCGTAATGCCAAGTATTTGAACGAAATTACAGATTCAATATTGGCCTCCCACTATTTTTCGGTGAGCCTCTAACCCTCTGTTGAGTACTCGGAAAACCTAGTTTCCTTGTGGGCTAGGATCCCGTTAAATAACACACAACCTTGACTTTGGCCAACAAGTTGTATGATATTTAACTAGGTAGATCTCTAAGATCAATTGGATCTCATCTAATTCCTAGATCCGGTAGGTGGACCTCCATGTCCGAAACATATATACAATATATGTGCCAATATATCCAATATATTTTCCTAACCTTTTTCCTCTGAAACAACTAAGCTTGGCTTTGGCTCAACAAGCTTAATGATTCCAGTTAAGCGAGACTCATTGACTTTGGAAAGCTTCGTAATCGATGTCGATGAACAAGAAGTGATCTTGACTTTGGCCAACAAATCACAACTTGGGCAAGACATACGATATGAAACAAAGCCTCCATGATTCAAATACATCCGCGATGGACAAGGTCTTGACTTTGGCCAACAAACCAGTGCCAATCTTGGATCTTGAGAATGAATCATTCAATGGAAGGAAAATACATTTAATATTTTTGAGGGTTTTTCACGTAATTGGCAACCAATTAATTATCTTTGATTAGGTCTCATCATACACCCTTAAGTATGCATTCTAAAAGCATAATAAGGTGCGATAAATAAATTAATAATGATATGCGGATGGATATCTCACAAATTGTTCCTAGAACAAATCATTCACTTTCCTCTCCCCAGCTAGTACTATTCTAACTTCTACCCAATTACATAATACATCAAAGAAACCTCATTACATTGAGGGGAATTGGTGAGAAGAGAATTACAAAGAATCGAGAGATAAAGGCTGGACACGCAGGTCCAATTTAATAAATTCTAAATTTATTAAAACAATTTCCAAAATTGCCCTCACTCATCTAATATCCATCTGATATATATTATTCATACAACACATCCATATATTCACACAAAGCATGTTATTCAATCAATCTAATCCAATTAATTAATCTTTGAATAAAGTGATCATCCAATGTTCAAACAACGATTGGATTTGCGCGAGTCCAACTCGTTTAAGAATAAGTACTTAAAGTATGAATTCTTGAATTATATCGAAACTACAATGGGCTTTCAATTAATTTATTAAGGCATGGTTTGGCAACCAAAGCCCAATAAGGAATCACCATTTGCCACAAAATTAATTTTGACCCATTAGGCCCAATTAATTATTTAAAGGCCCATCTATTATATTTGGACTTAATGGAATGATTTTATGCCCAATTTGGATCCAATCCAATTGTCCTAAACCAACTTGGCCCAACCAAGCCCATTATGCCCAAATACAACAATTTTAGCCCAATCTAAATTAAGCCTAATTAATTAAATTCTAATATTCCAAATTCACAATTTAATTAATTAAAGTGTATTGCACTAATTAATTATTTAAATTAACATTTCGAAAACATCAATTTATTAATTAATAATGCACATTATTATATCAATTCATGTCCAACACAATTGAAACAAAATCAACTCATTTACATGCTTCTTTGTCACAGCAATGGAGGGATTTTTATATTAATTTTGATTTCAATCCAATTAAATCACAAAATAAATATATCCAAGCATTTTAAACAGATCCAATGACTTAAAAAACAAAAATCACCATGACCTAGGTTACTAATCACATTCGGCCAAGCTAATGTATTTGGGGAAAATTAATCCAATTAATTTTTCATCAAATTGATCATGTATAACACTTAGTTATCATTATATAAGCATACTCAAACAAACAATTTGATCAAATCATGCTCAAATAAAAAATACCCAAATTCTAGATTATGAACCCTAAATCAATTTCATGCTCAAAATAGGCTCTCTGATACCATTGTTGGTCTCTAAGATCATCCCAAGAACATTTAAAGCATGATAAATGTGTGAATACGAAATTAAAGTATAGCGGAATTATACTTACAAAGATCGGTTGTAGGATTTGTTGATAACAAAACTTTGCTCCTTTTGAAATTGTTCCAAGCTTTCTTTAAATGATGAATCAAGCTCCAAGCTTTGATCTTTGATTCCAAGCTCAATGGGAAAGTTTCCCTAACACATTTGTATGAATCTTTGATGTGTGCAAGCACTTGGAAAAAAAATTGAAATAATTTCTTCCTTGTCTTGGTGAGTTTCGGCCAAGCCCAAATTGGCGAGAAAATGTTTGATTTGGGAGTGAATGGAGAGAAGAGAGAAGAGATCTTTGTTGACTTGTTACTTGATTTCCAAAATCAAAAATGATATACCAAATATTTGGTAATTAGTCATTCACTTTCAACTTGAGTGTAAAACAAGCCATCAACCACCCACCAAATTCCATCACCAAAAAGTTGATCAAAGTGACTAGGTGATGTGACTTGTGATGTAACTTGTGGGCCCCACTTGATTCAAAATTCGAGTGGGCCCGAAAACACATTCCGAGCTCGGGTTCGTTAATTCCGGATTAACGAATTTTCCGTTGCGACGTAATTAAATCAAATTTAATTAAATAATTATGCCTAGCAAAATTACTATTAAAGTCGCTCGCGAATTAATTCTAAATTAATTCATTCGCTCGAATTAAATCCAATTTTAATTCCGTTATGAAATCCAATTTCATTTAATATATCGAATATATTATTTAATCGATAAATTCTGAATTAATCGTTCTCTCTCTTCTTATAGAATTTTATCCCAGATAAAATCTCTCCGTAATTAATCCTAGATTAATTTTATCTCTTATAATTAATCCTAGATTAATTATGTTCGAGTCATACGTCATCATGTGAATCTTCAAGAAGCGGTCAATGAGATATCTGGATATGTTGGCAGTAAATCCGGTCGTCGGACTATCCGAACACGTGCGTACCTCGTACCACGTTTTTACCGATTTACGAGAGATGGTTGGCTTCTAGCAAAGCACCGTGCCTTCCCAACTCTCCAGAAATATTCTTTAAGGAATATATAATCTATGTCAGGCGTAGTATACGTAGTATTGCGTATTGCGATCCAGTATCTGATGTCACATGTAAGGCCTAGGGCTGGAATAGTGTCTGCCCCGTACGAAGCATATATCGGATCACAAGCAACTAGTCTCTATGATCGGATAATCATGACCTTGTCATATTATCCCGATAGTTGCAACATAATAGAGAACCGATTCTGTATCCCTGCGTGATTACCATCTCCATATGACTGAAGTGATACTTCCGTCTTGACATCACACCCAATACACTACGAATCTCAATAAACCTAGAAGAGGCGTACACAGAATCTGTTAAAGTCCCGGACGACCAAAACCAAAGCGTATTGATTGTCGCAAGTACTAACGATGCAAGTCTCAGGTTAAGATAAAATACACCGACCCTGAAGCGGATTACCATAGACACATAGTCATACTACCAATGGGATTCAGCGGGATCTATCCAGAGCGAAGCTGTTTCGGTACCATCGGTGAACACAACCTCCTATCACACTTGCATAAGTGTCCAATACTTAAATGTATGAGAACTATATTTTTACGCTTCCATAACACGCACAAGTGCAATACTAGTCTATTCTGCATTATCGATGTCCAGTCTCGATAATACTACGACTAGGGATATTTAATGATTAAACCTTTGTGGATTGATATTGTCTCATATCTTATAATCTGGAACTAATCATAAGGACTTTCATATTTTATATATACAAGTAATCTAATTTCAAAATGATAAAATGCAATTTCCATTGTCACATAGTTAATTTGTACAAAAACCACAATGTCTTTGACAAATAGTGACGCTATGGGTCATAATTATCCAACACAAACTTCATTACTTATTCATTGTTAAGAGAGTCATTTCTAGAGAGAGTTTCCACCATTTGTCCTTGTTCAAGTTCTTGGAGAAATGAGTGCTCATTCTACAAGAAGCAACCAAGTAATCTTGTGAGAACTTTAGACACAAGAAATCTGTATAGCACCAATGTGGAG
Source organism: Zanthoxylum bungeanum (assembly GCA_019454045.1). NCBI lineage: Eukaryota > Viridiplantae > Streptophyta > Magnoliopsida > Sapindales > Rutaceae > Zanthoxylum > Zanthoxylum bungeanum. Next base: position 220,801 of record SKCR01017706.1, read on the forward strand.
TTAGTAAGTTCTTAAGGACAGAGGCACCTCGACTTGATTTAAGGATCATCATCTTTTACAACACATTTTCCAGGTTTTTTTCTTATTACTCAAGTTCTATGTTTATGTTTGATAGTGAGAATTTGATTGAATAAAGCCTTTTAAATTTGATTAATAACACATTCTCAACAACAATCTTAAGAACTTATTAATTTACATATGTTGTCAAATCTGTTTTTCATATTTTTAATGTTATTTTTCCTGTAAAATGTGTTCTTTGCATGAAAATTACGTTTGGGCAATTGAACGCCCGACGAACGCGTAGGTAAAAAATCCTATATTATGCAGTTTCATTCAAAAACACGTCTTCAAACGTAAATCGAACGTCAGTCCTCTGGAAAGGATCGTTCGAATACGTCTTCAAATGCAACTCGAACGCAAGTCCTCTGGAAAGTTTCGTTTGAACGCATTTTCAAAACTGCACGAATGTGAACTCATTGGAAAGTTTCATTTGAATGGCTGAATGAATGTGACATAACGCAAGACAATCCTGAAAATTTTAGATTTAGAATATTAATATAGACTTAGATCAATCTATAATATATTGATAATTATCATATGATTAAATATTATATATGGAAAATTGGCATTATAGCAAATAAAAATATATATATATATATATATATATATATATATATATATATATATATAAATATATAGCAATATTAACTTAGTAAAATCATATACTGAATTTTATAAACTTGGTAGTATAGGTTTAAGTTAATATTAAGTATTCAATTATGACAAGTATACACCTAGTCAATATGTGATAAAGTTGAAAATTATATATTGATTGTCTGTTGCATACTTGGTTGAGAGTTAAAAGTGTAATTTTACACAAGTAATTCCATCCAAACTTGTTTGAAGTTATATTTATATACACATATATTTGAAATATTATTATACTTGTGAATTGAAGTGTAACACTAAGATTGAACGTCTACGGAAATTCTATCAACAAAGTGATCCTCTGAGAATTTTCCTTTATTCACTTATTATAAGAAACCTTAGTCATAAATTCAGGGAATTGTGTTATTTGATACTATTGTCCAATATAACAAAAAGTGGACTCTTAGTGTATGTAACATCCCATTTCTGGAGATGCTATTGGCAGGGAATAGGCCACCCTATCTCCCTTAGCCTATGACTTTTTTAACTCTAATCAACTCCACTAATCTCATCTTATACATGATCTCATACTTGGGACCATACCCCAACTCAATAACACAAGGTTCACTTAACATTCATATCTATATACTCAAAATACATTTGTTTTACAACCATGTTATGGACACATAAATCATACAAGCTTACTATACTATTGTCTAACACAAAACTTTACTTGACTCTGACTGACCATGTTTCTGACTTTACCTGGTGGACTCGATACCCTAGTGACTGCCATCAGTATCCATCCTCTCGAGCTCATCTTCTAAGTAACCATCAAAATAATAAACTGAGAGTGAGGGGGTTAGATCGTTTGAATGATCTAGTGGGTGGACGGTTTAAAATGAAAAACTGAAATTCTTTATGAAATTCCATTATTCTAAAATAAAAAAAAAAAATTTAAAGAAATCATTTTTTCTGAAATCCCTGTTCTTATCTCAGAACAACTCTTTTTCTGAAAAACCTCAATAGAAACCATTGTCTGTCTGTAAAATTCTGAGTTTCTATAAAACACTTTCTCTTGATAACTCTTTCTTAAAACTATCTTTTCTGAAAATCTATTTCTGAGAAACCTGTATTTGAAAATCTGCTGAAAACCTGACGCATGGGGGCGTTACATATCATCATCCCCCCATATGCTTAAACTAATAGTTTTGGGGCGTTACGTATCGCCGTCTTCCAAGCCACTGAACTAGAGCCAATAGTATTGATTCATGCTACTACCTGACCCTGAAACTAGGGTCTAAGGGCGTTACGTATCATCATCCCTCTAGCCCTAAATCTAGTATCTGGGGGCATTACATATCGTTGTCCCCCCAGTCCAGCTCTACATGTGGTGGTTTTTTCCCTCATGCCTCCAAAAATCATCAAAATCATACTTTTAAAATTAACACTTTCTAAAACATTCTTATTCATAAAATATCTGGAAATCATTTCGGCTAACACCCTAAAGTGCTTAAAACTAAGTCTCAAATCAAAACAAATAAGTAAAATCAACTTTGAAAAGAAAGTTTCACTCACCAATCAACATGCATTACCCTTAGCCTTGAATATTACTAGGTTACTTTTGTTCTTGGGGATGCAACTGAAAGGATTTCCGTGGAAAACAATTATGTCTTGTATTCGAGTATAATTAGTATATTTAAACTAAGAAACCATTCCTAATCATGGATGTAGTGTGAAGTTGTATGTTGGTATGAAATCCTTAGGGTACCCTCTAATATGTTATCATGGAACTAAAATCTCGGAACCGATCTTTGAGAAATGGTCTCGCGTCGCGACGCCCACTGGACATGACTAAAACAAAGAGCAAAATTTTTATTTTATGTCACGACGCTGAACGTTGTGCGTCGCGATGTCCATAAAAATAGAACGAGGCATATGGCATACTCTGTTTCAAGTTGCGATGCTAAGCTCTGAATGTCACAACGCTCACACGAGCAAAGCTGAAACAGAGGCCTTCTCATCATTACGTGTCGCGACATTCTCAAATTGGCGTCACGATGCTCGCCTGTTTCCAGGCCCCAACGTCAACTTTTCCATGTCTATTTTATCCAATTGCACCTCCAACACCCTCATACTACAACTATACACAAACAATTCTTTAAACTTCAATTTTAAAGCATGGTAAACCAACACTCCATCACAACTTAACTCTTTAATATTCATAACCCCAACTTAGTTCACTACTTAGCATTAATAAATTGGACCATTTCTTAATACAAAATCCATTTCCTAGTTGATCATCCACCTTAATGCAATCTCTAACATGCCAATCATATAACCACGACATCATATTATGAAAATACCATAACTTAAGTCTTGGATCAAATTTCTTTACCTCAACTTATTTGATTTTCTTCCTCCTCCAAGCCTTCTAAGCTTGTTACTTCTCTTTTTGGCTTGTTATAGGTTGCTTTGCATATGCTCTCTTTTGGGTTTGAAAAGAAAATGGCATTCCCTCTCTCTTTCTCCCTTCATTTCTTCATTTTTTTCTCTTCTCCCCTCTCCCACAATTTTTCCTCTTTCCATTTTCTAGTGATGCTTGAATGGTGGCCCTTATTTATACTAGGGACTGATTTGGCTAATTTGAATAATGTTTTAATTGAAAAAAATCATAATTTTGGAGAGAAATGTAGAATTCTCTAAATAGGTCCATAGGTACTATTTATCTGAATTTTTGAGTTGCATTTTTGACCTGCGTCTGGTTTGAATTTGGAAACATGTTCAACGTGAACATTGTAGGTCTCGATCTTATCTTTTCAATGATATAAAGTTCATAAAATTAAAGATCGTATGAAAAAGGTACGGCCCAAATACCACGACTGTCCGAATTTAATCTTAGAATGAATTCCATATCGAAACTGCGAGAAATTCTCAAAATATCCAAAAGTCATTTCATGAGCGTATGCATGTTCAAACATGATTTATATCATGTATCATGCGTCCCATAATGTAATGGTAGTCGAGATCATTGGGTGTTACAAATTCTCCCCACCTTAAATAGGATTCGTCCTCGAATCCCCGTCTGAGGTCCAACTTCCAGGTTCATCTTGGTTCTAGTATCTTAATGTCTCTGCTACTCTTATTTTCCTTAACGTGCATTATTATTTTCTATGCAACCCTTCTCCTAGCATATCTTATCTTACCTTTACATGGGTAAAAGTTCTGAATTTATCAACTCTTTGATCTTTGGAAATCCCTTTATTGACCTTTTGTGTCTTGTGGTAAGTAGGTTTGTATAGTGTATTATGTCCGTATAAAGGTGTGGGCTCTTCAGGAAAATATCAAACCATAAATTGATCAGTGTTTTCTTTTCAATCCTTGCAATCTTTCATCAAAACATACTATCTACCGAATTAGGCTTATTCTTATTAAAATCGTTTATTCCTTGATTTGTTGTTCCCATAACACTTATCGTTTAGAAATCGTCTTATTATGACTTATGCATGACTCATATTGATCTAATATTGTCCCATATTCCTTCATCTTGTTATTCTCCCTCCATTTCCTCAAATACCAATCAAGTTTAATAACTTTAGCTTTCTAGTATTTTATGTTCATCTTTTGATTTAATATAGACTTGTTAGTGCACTAAATAAAAAGTATCATTATATGCACTCTGTCGAATGCCAAGGTTTTTTTTATCTTATTTTCTGATTTCTGGTACTTTCGAATATTGAGATATAAAAATACTCTCTATGGTTAGGCGTCCTCATATCCTTTAAATGCACAGAAGAATAACCCTACTAAATATTTCCTAACCCCATATGCTCGATCTAATTTTGACTTTCTTCTTCTTGATTTATCTATTTGACTCTATCTTTCTCTTTACTGAATTTCAACTACCATTAACTTTGACTTTCATGTCCTTGTATCTCTCTTTACCTTTTGGGCTTAGGTCCTTATAATTTATGGTTACCCATTTTATATGCCTTAAATTTACCATCATAGTTTTTCCCAATACCTCTTAGCTCCAAGATATTAATTTTGAATATAATTTTGACGATAGCATTTGAAATAAGGTACTTATATTAAGCCTAATAGTACGTACACTTGTGCTTAAACCGTGTTCTTCTTCACTATTAACGTCAAAGCTGGCGATGCGATTCTAATTAATGTTCCTACCTTTAGATCTATTGCTGGTTTAAATCTGGCTAGTTGTTTTCCACACTGATTTGTCTTCTTTCCTCATATGCACTCTAAGATCTCCCACTTTCAGTCACTCCATAAGCTTACCTTGTCAAGTGTCATTCTAATCTCAATATTACCATGTACTTAGTTCTTTGGCCATTTTCACGCTATACCTCAATAACTCCGCTTCTAATCATCATAAGTATCATTTATTGGGTATATTATGCCCAAGGCTCACTCTATACTTTTCACCATATACTGTGTTGAAACTCTTCTTTCTTATTTCTTAAATGAAACGGTCTATTGTTATTCGTCCATTGTCATGTCTAACACTTTTACTCACGTATTTTTGTCATTATTTGACTAACGCTTTTTCTTTTGGTTATTTTATCTTAACAGTTCCTTTTTTCAAATCCCTAGAATTCTTTTCTTCTTCTCTTCTGTTCTTATATTATGCTGAAACTTCTATAATTTACGTCTCTATCTTCTTCTCTGTGAGGTATTTTCTTTCAAAGACTCTTTTACATACTTCATGGGATGCTTTAGTACACCACAATTTACTTGTTTCAAGGAATATCAATAGGGTGATCATCGAGGTTCTTCAATATTACTGTCATCTAACGAGGGTTGGGTGGATGGGGCTGGTTCTGAAATTTTTTTTCAATCATGATGGCCTTACTAACTACGCATGTTGTAGTTATAACATGATGCTTATTCAATATTCTAGGATTCCCTTATCTACACTTCTGGTATATGGGCTTTCGCACTAAGATACTTCCTCTATGAACTATTTGAATTCTCCCTTTTTAATATTACCCGTGATTCATTCTTGATTATTGACCATATTACCTCATACTGAGAACTCTCTTAAGGTTCCTGCTCTTTCAAACTTCTACACATCCTCTTGTTATTTTTCCTTATCTCGGTTCCTTGATCTTCTTATGTCACTACCTCTTTGGGAGCTCCATTATCTTCGATAAGTTAGGGTATGACCATTAATTCTTTTGATTTGAGTGTTACTCTATTTTCTAATTTTTCTCTCTGGTAAGATGGGGGAACGTTTTATAAATCGTATACCTTACCTCTGAGGGTTGTTATACATGTTGGTTACTCTGAACCCTTACTCTTTCAAGCCTTTACTTCCTTAAAGGCTTTCAATTCTACGTTAGGACAAGTTATCACTTCTTTTAGATCTAGCTAGACATACCGTGAATTCAATTCACTCTATCTCGTACAAAATATTACCATCTCATGATTTCTATCTAGGTTCCATTGAACTCTCTGGGTTTGGCTATTTAGCCGTCTAGTGATTTGTCCATTCTGTCAAATACTCTTCTTTATTTGTTCAGCTTCTTGCTGAGCTCTATGTCGGGGTGACTAAATGTTTTCCATGTCTAGCTTGATGTTTGAATACTTACTAGAATCGGGCTGCTGGAAGGAAGAATTACTATTCATTACATTGAATACTGCATCGAATATTCCATGTCTTAAGGTTCTTTAATCTTTATCAATTATCACGAGGTCTTCATTTACTTACTATCCTCAAGCTACATTATTTGTGTTTACTATACTCACTAAACTTCCTTGTTACTAACCATATACTTTTGTTTTGTTTCCAAATCTTATCTCTTGGCTCTAAGATGTGTTTTCGAGGCTATGGGTGGTTTTTCTTATGAGCTACTCTTTATATCTCTACTCTTGCTATAGATCACAACTATGGTATTTTGTACAACTGTTTATGTCGGTTCTCTTGTTACTCTTGAGTGTCTCCATCCTCATAGGTCTGTCTGTTTAAACTCAGACGGTTTCCTATTGGCATCGGTCTGATCTAAAAATCCTTACTTATGTGGCCAACCGCTATTTTTGTTTATGTCAGATTCTCCCCTTGGTCTCCTGCTGGGTGAACTATCTCTCATTGTTCGCTACTTATACCTCAAAATGTATCTTTATGGGCACTGAGTTTTCTTACGGTTATCTCTATCTATGATGGGAAGAGTGGAGACAAGCATCTTATATTTCGACAGACATCGATGCCCTTATTCTGGTATTCTGTGTCCTGGTGGAGTCTATTACTCATGTAGGATATGTATGAGATAGGTCTCGTCAGGAAAACTTCCTTAACTGGAATTACTGAGTGGCGAGGATTTTGGTAGGTCATGCTTTATTTGTATCAATTTATTTGGTCAAGGTAATTAATCATTTCTCTTTACGGCCTTCACTTTACTTGCTTATGGGTCTGGGTTTGGGTATCTAGAACTCTACATCCTTTGTGGCATCTTCTGTCTATTGGAAACTTTCACGGCTAATCTTGATTTCTTGCTTCTTTTATCTCTCTATCTATTCTTCGTGATTCGGGGGAAACTTGTTATCTCTACGATGTAGTCGAAGGCTATTAGATCCGTTTAGAAGAATTTTCTGAAGAGAATAGGAATCTTACGAAAAATGAAAGAAAACTTACTTAGATCTACTGGATATTTTACTCTCACTCAGGCTTATCCTTATTCTCTTTATTATTATAGGTTTCGATACTATCTTATCTATCCGATTATGTATCTCTACCCCTTACTGCCTCTGGTTCCTTAAGCATTTGTATTTACCTTTTACTTTTCTTTTCAGCTTTCTATTTCTCTTTCTATTTTTCTGGGTGAGTATCCTTAGAATTTTTACTATCTATTCTCTTAGCTTATCTTGAGCTTCTAATGATCCACCAAGATGACTATAAAAGGTTCCTCAACTTGGGCAAAGGGTATAGTTACTATTATGAGGGAGGATATTCGAAAAGCTTGGAAATTTCTTACTAACCTGTGTATAGAGCTTGAAAACGTACTCGAGGATCGGATATTGGAGAGGTAGTGCTCGCATACTATTACCTTAGGTATACTATGTATACAAGGCCCCAGCACTCTAGCCACTGCAATCACTGACTCCCTAGACTATACTCTGATACCATCTTTGTAACATCTCATTTCTGGAGATACTACTAGTAGGGAATAGTCCACCATATCTCTTTTAGCCTCTGACTTTCTAACTCTAATCAACTCCACTAATCTCATCTTATACATAATCTCATACTTGTGACCATATCCCAACTCAATAATACAAAGTCCACTTAATATTCATATATATATACTCAAAACATATTTTTTTTACAACAATATTATCGACATATAAATCATATAAGCTGACTATACTATTGTCTGACACAAAACTTTACTTGACTCTGACTGACCATGTTTCTGACTTGACCTAGTGGATCGATACCATAGTGACTGCTATCAGTATCCATCCTCTCGAGCTTGTCCTCTGAGTAACCTGCAAAACAAGAAACTGGGAGTGGGGGGTTAGATCGTTTGAACGATCTAGTGAGTGGACTGTTTAAAATGAAAAACTGAAATACCTTATGAAATTCCATTATTCTAAAACCATAATCATTCCAAAGAAATCATCTTTTCTGAAATCCCTGTTCTTATTTGAGAACAACTCTTTTCTGAAAAACCTTTGTGGAAACCGCTGTCTGTCTGTAAACTCTGAGATTCTATAAAACATTTTCTCTTGTAAACTCTTTCTTAAAACTATCTTTTCTGAAAACCTATTTCTGAGAAACCTGTATCTGAAAATCTACTGAAAACTGACACATGGTGGCGTTACGTATCACCGTCCCCCATATACGCATAAACTAGTGGTCTTGGGGCGTTACGTATCACCGTCCCCCAAGCCACTGAACTAGAGCCAGGAGTGTTGATCTATGCTACTACCTGACCCTGAAACTATGGTCTATGGGCGTTACGTATCGCCGTCCACCTAACCCTGAATCTAGGATCTGGGGGCGTTACATATCACCGTCCCCCAGTCTTGCTCCATTTACACATGTTATCCATCAATTCCATAAGTTACAGCCTGAGGTGGGTTTTTCTCTCATGCCTCTAAAAATAATCAAAATAATACTTTTAAAATCAACATTTCCTAAAACAATCTTTTTCATAGAATAACTGGAAATCATTTCGGCTAACGCCCTAAAGTGCTTAAAAATAAGTCTCGAATCGAAACAAATAAGTAAAATCAACTTTGAAAAGAAAGGTTCATTCACCAATCAAGATGCATTACCTTTAGCCTTGAATGTGTAGGGTTTTTAGGGGGTATTACTGGGTAACGCATCGGAACGAGAAAAATCAAATCTTTCCGATTTCAATAATTTTTCTTGGGTAATTAAAATAAACTTATTTATTCAAATTAATCAATACTTAAAAACTGAATTTTTTACCCAAAAATCATATTTTTCCCTTAATTACCGTGAGACCCCAAAGGTTTACATTTTGATCATTTTAGTCCTAATTTATCAAATACAAATTTAAGTGATTTCAAATCACTACCAAAATGATTTATACATGTCATATACATCAAAATACAACTCACAATAAAAAACCCAAAAATTCTCTAAATTGCCGAAGGGGCTCCAAGTTCCAACTTTGTGCATTTTGGTCCAAATTTGTTAAAAACAAGTTTGGATGAATTCCAATTAACACCAAATGATTTTCACATCTTATATACATCATTATACAACACATATATGAAAAGCCCCAATTTGGGTTTAGGTAATTTCTCAAATTAATCAAATTAACCAAATCCAATACTTTAATCTAATATCTACAATACCAAACAAGTCTCACCACTTTGAAACAACTCAAGAACAATTCTAGGTCATCAATGAGTCACCTAACAACTCTAAAATGGCAACCAGATCATCAAATGATCAAAAGAGAGCTTATTAATACATTAGGAGCTTTCTTTAATTACAAACATGCTTACATCCTTCATTCAAGCTTCCAAACTTCTCAACACAAAAAAAAAGAGACTAGAAAAACATGTAGACATCATATGTTGTAGCTTAGAACAATAGAAACATTTTTCTATTTTAAGAAAAGTTGAAAATATTTACAAATCTTCAAGATTTTTTTTGTTTTTCTTTAGCACTTTCTCTTTTTCTCTTAAGTATTTTGATTTGTGTATTTTGGAGGCTTAACCTAAAGAAAGAAAAATGAAAAAAAAAAAAACAATATATACTCCCCCACCCCCCCCCCCCCCTTGATGGCCGAAATTTAGGGAATAAATATCTAGATTTTTTGTTTCAATTTTATTAATTAAATAAGAATTAGTTTACTTGTTCAAATTATACACTACAACTTTAAATGTATTACAACAAGTTAAACCAATCATATTATTCCATTTCCTAACTTAATCATAATTTTAGATATTTATAGTTCAATTACTTTAATTATTTAATAATTAAATAATTATTTAAATACACATATCTAAATATAAGTATTATATTTACTATAAATAATCCAAATAAATATATTAATGATATATGTCAAATATCATATTTTAATAATTAATTAATGTGTAATTAATAAAATCATATATTAAATATAAATACACATTAATTAGGAAATAACCAAAAGGTCTCTATGCATGTATCTTTCGTTTAACCGTTAAACGATTTATAAATAATCAATATTATTCATAAAAGTTGCCCTAGTGCTCTACGAGTATATTTCATTAGTGAGACTCTCTAAGTTTCAGGCATATCCGTCACGAAATCCAATTTCGTGTCTATAACCTACCCACTCGTAAATTATGACGAACACATATAAACTCACTAAACCATACAGGTCGAGGTCATTGCATACGTATAATCCCTCTGTCACATGTATTCAGATTATTCCAGAGATATAGATATAAACGTCAAATCTCTATAGATATAATCACGTCGAATTTTCTATTAGCAATCTCTTAATAACACTTAGAACTCACTTCTACAATGTACCACGGGCCCATGGATTTAACAAATTGCTAATTCCATATTGAATACATATGCTCTGTACACAGAGCCGACGAATTCTATCTTGACACACACATGATATATTGAGGATCAGTCCACACCCAACGAACAGGTGGAGGTCTGACCTAAATAGGTCGGTGACGTGACTGCCATCAAAGTGTAGAGGATATCTCATATATCCATAGTGGTATCTCAAGTCAAAGAATCACTATGCTACTCAACTAAAAAATATTCTTATTGACGTTGGTGTAGCATCCATTAAGAATCTTCGGTAAGTCATTCAATGTTTATCCGATATAAACACCTACATGTTTATAGGAGTCTCCAAGACTTATGGTTCGTTGAGAATTTACCATTGGAATCCAAGATTCCAATATACGACATGTACCAGTATCAATTGGTTTACTTACTGACCAAGTAATGTAAACCTTGACCAGAAACTGTTAAAGAAATGATACTGTTATGATATAACTCAATGTCAGTTACGACGCTTTTGCAATTGTATCATAACTAATCATTCTAAGGTCAATTACCTCTTTATCATATATAAAGAGATGATATACAATAGAAATTTTTTATTTTATTCATAATAAAATATTTACAAAAGTATTTACAAGGAAATACATAAAAAAATTGGCGATCTGAGCACCAACCCTAACAGAATGTTATTGGGTTACTTTTGTTCCTGGATGTAATTGGAAGGATTTCTGCGACGCTAAGCTCTAAACGTCGTGACACTCACACGAGCATAGCTGAAACAGAGGCCTTCTTATCATTATGCATTGCGCGCTATCAAGTTGGCATCGCGACGCTCGCCTATTTTCAGGGCCCAACGTCATCTTTTCCATGTCTAGCTTATCCAATTACACCTCCAACACCCTCAAACTACAACTATACACAAACAATTCATTAAACTTCAATTTTAAAGCATGTTAAACCAACACTCCATCACTGACTTAACTCTTTAATCTTCATAACCCCAACTTAGTTCAATGTTTAGCCTTAATAAATTGGACCATTTCTTAATACAAAATCCATTTCCTCGTTGATCATCCACCTTAATGCAATCTCTAACATGCCAATCATATAATCATGACATCATATTATGAAAATACCATAACTTAAGTCTTGGGTCAAATTTCTTTACCTCAACTTATTTATTTTTCTTCCTCCTTCAAGCCTTCTAAGTTTGTTACTTCTATGTTTGGCTTGTTGTAGGTTGATTTCCATATGCTCTCCTTTGCGTTTGAAAATAAAACGGTGATATCCCTCTCTATTGTTGTAAATTCTTCAAATATTAAGTTTGGATGGAGGAGGGACATGTTCCTTGGATGGTTCCCTATGGGAAGGGTACAAACATGTAGGGACATGTCCTCCAATTTAGAAGAACATACTTCTAGGCTCCAAGTGGTGCATGGGAGGGGTATAACCCTTTGGAGGGTTGCACCCCAAACCAAAGGGTGCCCTTAAGGCATCCTTCCATGCCTTTATATAGAAGCCATCATTGTTCTTTCTGGAGGAGTGAAAGTGAAAAAATCCATCCGAATTTGAGAAGTCTTGGGTCTCATATTATTGTTTAGAGTCAGAGAGAGTTCCACCATTCTCCTAGTTCAAGATCTTGTTAAGGAGTGCCCCTTGAATAAGAGGAATCCAAGTTATCCTGGGAGAACGTTAGCCAGAAAATCCATAGAGTACCGAGACGGGGCTTAATAAGTTCTTAATAACATAGGCAACTCGACTTGGACTGTATTTTTTGTCAGTTTTCCAGGTTTTTCTCATTCTATAAGATTTAGGGTTTATTGTCTAAGTTGGCATGTTAGTGTAGATCTGAAGTTGTGTTCTGGTTTGATTTGTTTAATGTATGTTATTTTCGTTTAATAACACACTAATTCCCCAACAATCTTAGGAACTTATTCAAAATTAGTATTGTTAGATGAAAATTTGCATGTTTTAAAAAGAAATTTTCTGGAAAAAGTATTATGTGCATGAAAAATACGCAAGGGCGTTCGAACGCTCGACGAACGTATAGGCCAAAATTTGATTTTTTGTAAGAACATTCGAACGCGTATTCAAACACAACTCGAATGCAAATCCTCTGTCTAAGAACGTTCGAACGCGTCTTCAAACGTATCACGAACGTAAACCCACTAGAACATTTCATTCGAACGCGTTCTCTAATGCCACACGAACGTGAACTCTTTGGAACACTTTATTCGAACGCGTTTATGAACGCTACACGAACGTGCACACACTGGAAAGTTTCATTCGAACGAAGAAACAAACGCGACACTAACGAGATAGTCCTGGAATTGCTTCTAAATTGAAATAGACTTAGATTAATTCATATTGTCATAATATTAACTTAGGATAATCATATATTGTAGTACAATAAACTTGGTAGTATAGATTTAAGTTATTATTATGGTGGTTAATTATCACAAGCATACATATAGTGATAGAGTTGAAATTTAATTGTGTGTTTCATACTTGGTTAGGAATTAAAAGTGTAATCTTACACAAGTAATTATATCCAATCTTGATTGATTTACACACATATACACATATATAAATATATACGCATTGTATTGTGAATTTAAAAGTGTAATACTAAGTTTAAATTCCTAAGAGATTCTATTAAGGAAGTGTTTAAAGGATATTCTGTCAAAAATGCGATAAGAGCCTAAGTGGTCAGGGATTTAAGTGGTTACTTCGGACCCCTCTCATCCTCTGGGAATATTCCTTTATTTACTTATCATAAGAAACCTTAGTCGTAAATTCAAGGACTTATGTTTATTGGTACTACTGTCCAATATAACAACGAGTGGATACTTGGTATATCACTTGAACAAGATCATTTGTTAATCATTGTACAATTTGTCTTTTGTAGACTTATTGATTGCTGTTGATTTTTCAGTTACATATGGCTAGCGGAAACATCTCAGTACCAGTCGTTCATGGAGAAATATCAGAAAAGTTTGGTGGAGAAAACTTTAAACAGTTGCAGAGCAAAATGTTGTTCTACCAGACAACTCTTCAGTTGGCTAAGTACCTCAAAGATCCTATGGGTCCTGTGGAGGGAGAAACGGAAACAACCAAGCAACTGTGAGAAGAGACATGGTCGTCTGGTGATTTCTTGTGCAAGAACTACCTTTTGGGAGGACTTGACAATACCTTGTATAATGTGTACCAATGCATGATTTTTGCGAAGATTCTCTGGGAATCTCTCGAGAAGAAATACAAAATCGAGGATGCTGGGCAAAAGAAGTTTGTCGTAGGTAGGTTCCTGGACTATAAAATGGTAGATTCAAGAACGATAATGTCTCAGTTGGGTGAACTGCAATTGATCATTCATGAAATATTGGATTAAGGGATGAAAATCTGTGAGACGTTTCAAGTTGCCACCATCATTGAAAAGTTGCCTCCATCATGGAAAGACTTCAGGAGCTATCTGAAACACAAAAAGAAGCATATGAGCCTTGAAGACTTTGGAGTTCGATTGAGGATCGAAGAGGATAACAGGAAGTTCGAGAGGGCTAGCTACAAGATTATGGAGTCTAAGGCCGCATCATCGAGGGTGTAAATGGTAGCAAAAAAATAAAGAACAGTGGAGATGATTCTTCCCAAGCTAACAAGAAGTTCAAGGGGAAGTGCTACAACTGTGGAAAAAGCGGTCATATGGAAAAGGACTGGAGAAACAAGAAGTCTCAGGACAAGGGCAAGAAAAAGAAAAATGAGGCCCATGTCACTGAAGATGAGCAGCTGACTGATGAGATCTCAGAGATGAACCTCTCAGCAGTTGTAATTGAAGCCAATTTGTTTGGGAATCCAAGAGAATGGTGGGTAGACACTGGGGCTACTCGTCATATCTGTGCAGATAGCAAGATGTTTTCTTTATATCAGAAGGTCGATGGTGGCGATCATCTGACAATGGGAAACGCCTCTACCTCTAGAGTGGTTAGATAAGGCACAGTGGTTCTGAAGATGACATATGGAAATGAGCTTACATTGAAGAATATTTTGCATGTTCCTGATATTTAGAAGAACTTGGTCTCAGGCTCTCTCCTTAGTTAGAATGGCTTTAAGCTTGTATTTGTTTCTGACAAGTTTGTATTGACAAAAAATGATGTGTATTTAGGAAAAGGATACCTCACTGAGGGCCTTTTCAAGTTCAATTTAATGACTGTCAATCGACACAGTGCTAATAATAAAGCTACATCTTATGTTTATATTATTGAGTCACAAAATGTATGGCATGGTAGGTTAGAACATGTTAATTTTGATACGATACATAAATTAATTAACATTAACCTTATACCTAAATTTTCAATTGATAGCCAACATAAATGTGAGGCATGTGTTGAAGCAAAAATGCATAGAACATCATTTCATTCCATAAAATGAAGTTTTGTACCCTTGGAACTTGTACACATTGATGTGTGTAATATGAATATTATGCAAACAAAAGGCGGTCAAAAATACTTTGTCACTTTTATCGATAATGGCATAAGATTCTGTTATGTGTATTTGCTGAGGAGCAAAGATGAAGCTATTGAGAGCTTTATACACTATAAGAACGAAGTTGAAAATCAACTTGGCAAAAAAATCAAAAGAATCAGATGTGATAGGGGTGGAGAATATGTGTCACCATTTGGTGAATATTGTTCCAATCATGGAATTATTCACGAAACTACTGCTCCTTATTCGCCTCAACAAAACAGGATTGCTGAGTGCAAAAACCGAACGTTGAAGGAAATAATGAATGTCATGTTGACAAGCTCTGATTTACCCCAGAACTTATGGGGGAAGCCTTGCTTTCCGCTAACTACATTCTGAACAAACTACATCACAAACGATTGGACAAAACACCATATGAGTTGTGGAAAGGTTATTGTAGAACACAGAAATCGGTGACGCTGTTTCAGGCTCGCGGCCCGATTGGGAGTACGGAATAGCCCACGGGGGAACTAAACCGGAGAATAAAGGAGTCGCCACTCAGTGTGAACTGGGAAATGATTTAAGGCCGCACTCACCCCTCGCAAGGGAAGACCTCAAACCGTTGAGTTCGGAATGGTCCCTTACTTATGTCACTTGTAATGAACGGATTTATGCAATTTTAACCAAGTCTACTCAACATACATTTGCAAAAGTAACCTAAATTCCTATAAGGCCTAAATCTAAGTTTGCATGTTTTAAAACTAAATTCTCATAACGGCAAACATACGATATCACACAATAAGCATGTTGAATAAATAACGACCTAAACATAACGTAAATTAAACTCCTATTGCGAAAGAAAATAACTAAGTCATGCATAAAGAAATAACATACTAACTCCTAAATCATGCTTAGAAACAAATAACATACTAGTAATCTAATCATGCTCGAATACAAGATTGGATGAAACGAAATATGTGTATCTCTTAAGTGGTACGTGGCATTATATCCCGAGTATAAACTGCACTGCCGTCCATTCAGATTCGGCTACGGAATTTACGTCCGAGTTTCCATCCGATATACCACAAGAGAGAACACATATTCTGTTCATCCGGAAATCACATCATGCACCAATCCACAATACTCATATGAAATAAAGTACTAAAATGAATAAAAATAAAGGGTAATAAATAAAGAAGGTGCCCTCAGGTCTAACCTCTTTTGTCGTCTCTCGGAAGTGCGTTACACGGACGTCGGAAGGGTTGATGCTCCGTAACTCCTCCAGTTCACTAGTTTAATGTTTTCCTTCGCTGTTTCACTGTTTGGGCCACTGTTTTTACTCTGTTTCGCTGCAGTTTCTGGTTACGGTATAGGCTTACTGTTTTGCGGTAATGCGGGGCTGTTTTAGTTTGCGGTTTGTATGTTTTATGGGGCAGTTTCTAGTGATATTGAAGGCTGTTTAGGGAGGCAGAATGGCGTGATTTGCTGGGCTGTTTGAGTGCAGTGTGGCGTGATTTGCTGGGCTGTTTGAGTGCAATGTGGCGTGATTTGCTGGGCTATTTGGGATAGTGTTTCACGGTAATCCAGGGGTTGTTTGGGGCAGTGTTTCACGGAAAATTGCTGGACTAATTAGGGCAGTGTTTTGCGGTAATGCTGGGCAATTTTCAGGTGTTATTTTATTGGTAGTAATAAGCAGTTTGTTGGGCAGTGTTTGTGGCTTGAAGGGGGCAGTATGTGAGGGGGTTTGTAGTGTGAGTGAGGGCTGGTGTGAGGCTTGTTACGTGAGTGTAGGTGAAGGTTTGCGTGAGGGCTATGGCTGCTAAGTGGGGTGCAGGCTATGGCTGCTGAGTGGGGTGCGTGAGTGAGGGCTGCTTCCTAGTCAATGTGGGATTTTAGGAGAGAGGGGATGCTTGGCGTGTTTTGGGCGTTACAAGGGGGCAGATGGCTTACTTGTTGTTGTGAGAAGTGTGAGTGTTTTGTGTGCGTGTGTTTGTGTTTGTGGCTTAGCTGAGGGTAACGTGGATAATGATTGGCGT